>PYAF01003908.1:181648-192826 GCA_007407185.1 Glycine tomentella | reverse complement strand
CTTCTTCTTCTTCTTCTTCTTGTGTGGCCTCTTTCAAAAGGTATGATGTTTTTCTTAGCTTTCGAGGTGAGGACACTCGCGACAACTTCACAGGCCATCTATACGAGGCTCTCTTCCAAGCCAAACTCGAAACCTACATAGACTACAAGCTTCAAAAGGGTGATGAGATCTCGCAAGCTCTCATTGAAGCCATTGAAGAGTCACAAGTATCCGTCGTCATCTTTTCAGAAAAGTATGCTACCTCCAAATGGTGCTTGGATGAAATAACCAAGATTATGGAATGCAAGGAGGGTCAAGGACAAGTTGTTATACCCGTGTTCTATAAAATAGACCCATCAAATATAAGGAAGCAACAAGGGTCTTTCAAGCAAGCGTTTGCGGAACACGAGCAAGATCTTAAGATCACAACTGATAGGGTGCAAAAATGGAGAGAGGCTCTCACAAAAGCAGCTAATTTGGCTGGGTGGGACTTTCAAACTTATAGGTACCATACCACATCTCTACCTTTCTTCTTAATTAATGATCTTGTTTTCCCAAGATTTCATATGTACTACTGAAACTTAATAAAAATATACTTCATATCGTGTGTCTTTTTACTTTCAAGCTTTTGTTTATCTGAACAAGATCTATGTTATTATAATTAAGATGAAGAGATTCTGCATGTATATAACAACTGAAATCATAACATAAGTTATAATACATAATTTCTATCAGGAGAAATGGAGGCCAAGACAGACCTGCTATCTACGTAAGACAGACCAAATATTGGACAATAGTGACTACAATTAGATTTTTTTTAACAATTAACTGTTTGAAACGAACCATTTTTCTTACTGTGGAGTTAGAAGAATGGAGAGTATAAGAATTATAAAGTATCATAGAGTAAATTCACCTAATAGTTTCACCACTTGTCCATAGATTAATTAGTCATACGTATTTTCGTTTTTCTTTATTTTTTATTTATTTAATTGACTTGTGATTCTTTCCTTTAATGTTTTTGCCATTTTTATACTAGGACTGAGACCGAATTCATTAAGGACATCGTTAAAGATGTTTTACGAAAACTGAATCTCATATACCCAATTGAATTGAAAGGAGTGATTGGAATACAGGAAAAATCTCAACTAATTTTTTTGGCTGATGTTGATTGATGATTATTTTCAACCGATGTAGATAAAAAAATAGTTTTGTTTGACGTTGACAAAAAAAAAAACATAGTCGACATCGAGCAAAAAAATTTACTTGATGTCGATAAAAAACAATCTTGACAAACATCGACAAAAAAACCTAGTTGATATTGGCAAAAAAATAACATCGACTGATAGCGACCAAAAAATAATCTCAATCAATGTTGAATAAACAATCTTACCAATATTAACTGAAAAATAGGCTCAACCATAACGGCTTAAAGTCACCATTAGTTAACGTCGACAAAAAAATAGTCTCAATCAAAGTTGACAAAAACAATTAGATTTAAAAATCCAGACAAATATCCAATCCATATCCATTTCATATCCAATTAATTGGATTGGATTTAAAATTCAAAAAAATAGAGTTAGATATGAAATTAATCCATTTAAATGGATTTAAAATAGATTAGATTGAATTGGATATAGATTTTTTATGGATATGAATTTTTTTCCCAGCCCTAAATATAATTAGATTTTTTTAACTATTAACTGTTTGAAACGAACCATTTTCTTACTGTGGAGTTAGAAGAATGGAGAGTATAAGAATTATAAAGTATCACAGAGTAAATACACCTAATAGTTTCACCACTTGTCCATAGATTAATTAGTCATACGTATTTTCGTTTTTCTTTCATTTTTTTTTATTTAATTGACTTGTGATACATTCTTTCCTTTAATGTTTTTGCCATTTTTATACTAGGACTGAGACCGAATTCATTAAGGACATTGTTAAAGATGTTTTACGAAAACTGAATCTCATATACCCAATTGAATTGAAAGGAGTGATTGGAATAGAGGAAAACTATGCCAGCATTGAACCATTGTTGGAAATTGGCTCAAGTGAAATTCGAGTGATTGGAATATGGGGCATGGGTGGCATAGGTAAGACTACCCTGGCAATTGCTTTGCGTGTCAAACTGCTCTCTCAATTTGAAGCTCATTGCTTTCTGGGAAATGTGAGGGAACAAGCAGAGAAGCACGGTTTAGATTTCTTACGCACAAAACTTTTCTCTGAGTTGTTACCAGGAGAAAATTATCTTCATGCAAATATGCCCAAAGTTGAATATCATTTTATAACCAGAAGACTTAGAAGAAAAAAGGTTTTTCTTGTTTTGGATGATGTGGCTTCCTCAGAACAATTAGAAGATCTAATCGATGATTTTGATTGCTTCGGACCAGGAAGTAGAGTGATTGTAACAACTAGAGATAAGCACATATTTAGCCATGTTGATGAGATATATGAGGTAAAGAAATTGAACGACCGTGACTCTCTTCAACTTTTCTGTTTGAATGCCTTCAGAGAAAAGCACCCCAAGAATGGATTTGAAGAGCTATCAGAAAGTGTAATTGTCCATTGCAAAGGCAATCCTTTGGCATTAAAAGTTTTGGGTGCAAGTCTTCGTTCAAGAAGTGAACAAGCTTGGAAAAGTGGATTGAGAAAGCTTCAAAAGATTCCAAATGTGAAAATTCATAATGTATTAAAATTGAGTTTTGATGACTTAGATCATACTGAGCAGGATATATTTCTAGACATTGCATGCTTTCTTAAAGGAGAATATAGACATCGTGTAATAAGTGTACTGGAAGCTTGTAATTTCTTCCCAGCCATTGGCATAGAAGTCCTTGCAGACAAGTCTCTTCTAACTATTTCACCTACAGATAGAATAGAAATGCATGACCTGATACAAGAAATGGGTTGGAATATTGTTCAACAAGAATCTATCAAAGACCCTGGAAGACGAAGTCGATTGTGGGATCCTAAAGAAGTGTATGAAGTATTGAAATATAACAGGGTTAGTACAAGTTCAGTTACATATATTTGAAAATGCAAGCATGTTTGTAGAATGCAGCTAGTATGATTGCATTTACTAACTAGTATTATAATTTATTTATTTTTTTGTCAGGGAACTGAAGCAATAGAAGGCATAATTTTAGATTTGTCTAAAATTGAGGATCTACATTTGAGCTTTGATTCGTTTACAAAAATGCCTAACATAAGATTTCTTAAATTCTATTATGAGGGGGAGGACTTGAGTAAGAGATGCAAAATATACCTTCCTTTGAATGGTCTTAAGTCATTTTCTGACAAATTAAGATACCTTCACTGGCATGGATATTGTTTGGAGTCTCTGCCATCAACCTTTTCTGCTAAATTGCTTGTTGAGCTTGCCTTGCCCAGAAGCAACCTTCAAAAGCTTTGGGATGGAGTTCAGGCATGAATCTGTCTATATTTTGTACTTTACTTTCTTACTTGAAACTCTTCATGTGATAACTCTTCATTGGTACAGAATCTTGTGAATTTAAAGGACATCGACCTTAGTTTCTGCGAAAACCTGGTTGAGGTCCCTGACTTATCGATGGCCACAAATCTCAAAGTGGTAGCTCTTACTGAGTGTAAAAGTCTGCGTCAAGTTCATCCATCCATTTTGTCTCTCCCAAGGCTTCAGGCTCTGGATTTAGAAGGCTGCACTGAGATTCAAAGCCTTCAAAGTGACGTCCATTTAGAATCTCTCCAAGACCTCCGTCTTAGCAAATGCTCATCTCTCAAGGAATTTTCAGTATCCTCAGTGGAACTTAAAAGATTATGGTTAGATGGCACGCACATCCAAGAATTGCCCTCATCAGTTTGGCGTAGTGCAAAACTCAGTCTTATTAATGTACAAGGTTGTGACAACCTCGGTAGTTTTGGGGACAAGTTTTCATATGATCCGAAAACAGCATGTGTTCACGGTCTGGTCCTTTCTGGGTGCAAACAACTCTGTGCATCGAATCTGCATTTTATTCTTGATGGTTTGCCGTCTTTAACATGGTTGGAGTTGGAATATTGTTGCAACTTACGAATGCTCCCTGATAGCATTGGCTTATTATCATCATTGGAGGAATTAAAACTAAGTGGAAGCAATGTTGAGAGTTTGCCTGCAAGCATCAAGAACCTTTCCAAGCTGAGAAACCTTTATTTAGATAACTGCATGAAACTTATGTCTCTGCCAGAACTTCCACACTCTCTGCGGTTGTTAAGTGCAGCTAACTGTACATCTTTTGTGGCAAGCTTCACTCAACTGAACATACCCTTTGATTCTGTTTTGGTCCCTGGAGGTCATGTTCCTGATTGGTTCAGCTTTCATGCTGAAGGGGCTTCAGTAACTATTCCACATCTTCCACATGCTGGCTTATGCGGCTTTGTTTTTTGCGTCGTTCTTTCTCGGTCACCCTCGAATGGGAAATATGGATATGTTGACTGTTTTATCTACAAAAATTCCAAAAGGGTCGATGACCGCAAAATCACCTCAGTGGTTGAGCAGAATCTGAGTATGGATCATGTGTTTCTTTTTTTTGTTGACATCACAAAAGGTGGAGACAATTCCATCCTTAAGAAATTACAAAAAGGTGGAGCCGATTCTGTGCTTATGAGATTACTAAAAGGTGAAGCCTTTGATCCTCCCAAAATATCATTTGAATTCTTACCAGAATATGAGGATGGAAAATGGTCAACGAAGATGATAAAGGGGTGTGGGGTATACCCCATATATGCCTCTGAACAAAAGGGGTTGGAGTTGGAGTTCGGGGGTAGCTCTAGAGATATTGTTGAGTTAGAACCCGACAATTCTCATGATATCGATGAGTTACAATTCAAAGGATCTAACCATAACAGTGAAGACAACCAGACTAAGAAATTGGAGGAAGTTGTGCACCAAACAATTACTACAGGTTTGAAGCATGTAAAAGTGGACTCAAATGAAAATTCATGTCACGGTTTGGTAGGTATGAAACTTGAATCACTCCCTCTTCATACCTCCTTATTTTTGCCTCATTTTGATGGTCGATTATTAAATATTAGCATCTATAAACACAAACAGATAATTCTAGCCCAATTATGTTACGTGGTGATTTCAGAAATTCTTAAAACTCTTATTTGAGGCGCTAAAGGATCTAATGCCTCGATATCATGATGATTTCATATTCTTATCATTTAAGATTAGATTATTGTGAGAACTCGGAGGGAAAGTTTAATAAAAATACTTAAAGGATTCTCTTACATTCGTTAACACTAGCTTCGATGGTTTTGTGTGAAGGACTACTAGGATTGGCTGCAAAATGTTGCGAAATCGGCAAGTATACCGTTCGTTCAAGTAATAAAGTGATAAAGGAGTTGTCGTTCCTACGAGGATTGATGCACCGATTGAATTGTGACTCGTATCTATAAGTTGGATGACAAAGTTTAAAGGAAATTTGGTGTTGTATATGTGTAACAATTGAAATTAAAGACTAACTATAAACATTAAATGCATATGAATAAATAGATTGGTATTGTAACTATATAAGGACGATAGTAGTTAGGGCAACCACACTTAATGCTCCTCACCTTCTTACAGGGATTGGCTATTATATTCATTCACCACAAGTTACTCAAATCATGCATCCTCATCAATTACTAGCTAAGCTCTAATTCCTTAGTGACATTAGCCCTTTAAACCAATTAAAGACCCTAATTCCCTAGTAGCATTCATTAGGTCAAGCATTAAGTGATACATTAAATAAATTGCAAGAATACATTCCTATTCCTAGCCAATGTAAAGCTTGTCACTTTACCTAAGTCCAAGCATAAAGTTCCAACATTCCTATTGCAAACCCTAGCTTTCAATATCCTACTAGATTGATCAATTCCAGCAAGAAATAAACATTCATTAAACCAAAGTAAAGTGAAATAACTTGATATAAATGAATAATAGTATCCATCCCAATCCAAAGGGAGTTACATCAAGTGTTGGCCCTAACTACAAATGAAAACTAGCCAAACCTATTCATGGTTGGCAATGAGATAACAAAAAGAAGCATGTCCAGTTGAAGTATAAAGGAGAAGAAGAGGAAGAGAGAGGATCTCCACTTAAGCCTTCAACTCCAAGCCCTACCTAAGCTCCAAAGCTTTTCTTCAGCCTTCCTTAGTGAAATTTCGTGCCAAAAGTTCTCTCCAAAGCTGTGGGTTTAAGTATTTATACTTGGGGAGGTGAAACTTCAAGTTTACCCTTAGCAGCTTTTAAGAATACACAGACAACGAACTCCCACGCTGATGGTGTGGGACTGGCGCTGGTAGCGCGAGTTGGCAGAGCAAATTGCCTTGTTTTCTTCATTTTTGGCGCTAACAGCGTGAACCTCACGCTGGTGGCGCGACTTGGCAGTGAAATTTGTTGTGAAAGCTTGCAACTGGCGCTGGTAGCGCGAATCTCACGCTGATGGCGTGAGATGGCAGGAAGAAATCCTCCAATTAATGCATTAGGCGCTGAAAGCGTGGAACTGGCGCTGACAGCGTCAAAGTTTTTCTCAACCAAGCTTGCTTTGTTGTATTCCTACTATAAAATTGCCCAAATTAGCTGAGAACATAGTAGTAACCAAGGAATAATCACAATTCATAACATTTATGGACAATTATTGAGGATTTATGATTGATTCCTTGCTTCTATTAGCTTGGAAAGTAGCATATGCTAGGCGCATATCACAAAAATTAATGATTAATTTTTTATTTTGCTTCTTTCAGTTTCAACAGCTGGTGGTACAAAGAGAGAACCACAAAGTTTCAAGGATGAGGATTACTATCTAAGTTCAACACCTGAAAATCAAGTAAGCTAGTGACTAATAATGTTTTAGTACTCTACCGTTCTTCTATTTAGCTAAATTAAGAAAGTATTTTTCTTGTCTCTTACTACTCTATATATGTCAAATTAATTTCAACATCTATAATAGACTTTGCTCAACACTATTTTTTTCAAACCTTTTGCCTTAATTTGACAAATAACACTAAACATGTTTATCAGATTATCCCCTTTGACACTCCAAGTGCTTCCAAGATCAATTCAAATGTGAGTATTGAAGTGTTAGAAGAAACAGACTTGACATACAATCAAGTAGACAAATGTTCTATGCCAATCATGTTAGATGAAGCTCATGCTCCTGTGGAGAATGACAATCTGCATCAAGAACCAGATTGGGATCCAATTGCTGAGCTTGAGAGCATGTTATGTGATAGTTATGAGAGTTTTCCTATGTCAACTCTCTCAACTACTGTTTCAGAGACTGAAGTCCAAGGTCCAGATGTGGCAGCTATCCTTGTAAAATTAGAGACCCTTTTGGAGACCTCCCTTGAAACTCTCTCTAGTGATGATGAAGTCAAGCAACAATTCCATCAAGTGTTGGATCAACTTGCCCAATTTGAAGAGCAAGTTCCTGTTAAGCTTCGTCCTGTAACTAACAAGTTAAAAACTTTCATTGAAGATGTTGATGTTAGATATGTGATTGCCCAAAAAACTATCCAAGATTATGATCAGCTGCTCCAATCAAGGTCTCTTCTATCAAAGTATTTGGAAAGTGTCAAAGCCAGACAGTACCAAATCAATTCTAAAGTCTCTGAAGGTAAAATACAAGTTGAGAAGATCAATTCTGAGATTGTTGAACTAGAACAAAAGTTAAGGAGTTTGATTGAGACAAGACACAAGCTAAAGAGAGACTTGGACAATTGTGATGTTGAGAATAACAGGCTAAAGACTCAGGCTGCACAATGGTTGCCAAAATGCAAAACTGTCACCACATCTTTGAAGGAATCCGAGACTTCTTACAAAGTGGCCATAACTAATAAGAAGAAAGCCGACAATGAATGGTCTGATCTGAAGAAGACCTTTGTAGCCAAAAGATTTGAATTGTCGCCAGCTTATGCATATTTTGACATTAGGTCATAGCAACATGTTCTTGATTTACTATTTTCATTATTCCGTCACCTTTCTAGGGGTACAATGGATTTTTGGTTATTCTGATGTTGCATGGTTAATTTTCTATGCTGTGTTAACTGTTTATTAGGTTCACACTGATCAATTTATTTTGCCAGCTAACTCTACCCTGTGACTTCATGACCCCCTACTAAAAACAAGGAAGCAAATAGAAAGAAACAACATCAAAGTAGCTATATTTAGTTACTTTAGTTATTTACACTAAAATAGAAGCAATTTATTTTGCCAGCTAACTATGCATCAAAGTTGCTATATTTGCACTAACATATTATTATATTATTATAGTAGACTTAAATGAATATTGAATAAATTGAATATCTCATGTACATGGATTTTAATATAATGACTAATTTTGCAAGTTGCTCTTCCCCTGTTTTGCCCTGTTGCTGCATCTTCCTTGGACTTTTTGAGGGGTGGTACCTGGTTTAATTTTATTTTCTATTTAGTGACACAAAAAGTTCTTCTTCAAACACTACATGTCATTTTTTTAAGGAGCCACCACGTCATATTAACTGTCAAGTGTTAGATTCACTGGTACTTTCCCTCATTCAGTGGGAATTATTTGGTCCTCTATGGCTCTTTCACCCCCTAGCTAGTGAATAAACATATATGTGCATAACAAACTTTTACACACACATTATAAAATAGAATTATATATAAACATTACTAACTTTTATAAATGATAAAAAATACAATAAGAATAAAGGTTAAACAATCAATACTATAAGTAACAGTTAATACTATAACACTTAAGCACGACTGATATCACTATCACACTCGGAGGGTTTCAATCTCATTATTTTCTTGTTCATCGTTATCACCTCTAAATTTAGTACATTAAGAAAAAGAGTATAAACTTCAAGAAAGTCATTCCCTTAAAATAAATTTATTTCATCTTCAAATGGTTCACATTCACAAATTTGGGAGGTCAAGATTAAAGAATCTTGAATGTCGTTGGTCACTCGTCTTTACCACATACGAATAGGGACATAAAACAACAACCTGCACAAAAGCAAGTAGGACTAAAAGAAAAGAAAACTATTTTTTTTTATTAAAGGAGAATGCTTTTATTTATTGAACCCGGTATACAGGCCTGATGTGTGTACTCGGATAGTATCCATATGTATCCAACCTTTTTTTTTTTTTTTATGAGTATCCATGCTTAAGAATTTCTCTTCTACACAATGAACTATGACAATACATTTTCAATACCCAGTGGAAGATTCGGGTAGGTTTCATGAGATCGTAGTTTAAACTTCATTATTATACACCAAAAAATGATAACACGTTTTGAAGTGGACTTTAACGGGGGAGATGGGGTTCACGACCCTGTTAGGTAACTACGTGACTTGGAATTTTTAGTTGATGAAATTTCTATTTGAGGGGAAAGGAAGGGATACAAAGGATTTTGTGGGGCAAACCATACCAAGAAGTAAAGATTTGCTTATATTTTTATTGATCTGACATCTTAGGTGAATTGTAAACTAATTACCAAAGTATCATAGTTTGTAATGTCGAGTGATTTTTGTCACTTTCACTGACAGAACACCTAAACGCAAGTCACCTTGTGCAAAATACCAATACATGTGACAAAAATCACCCTTGACATCTAAATAATTTACAAACTACACTATTTTTTTTGAAATAACCAGTTTAGTAAAAAAAAAGTCTTAGGCTTCCTAGCCTACGTATTACTGTTTAGGTAAAAAAAATTCACTTAATTATGCACTTTGGAATGAAGTAATTGCCGAGAGGTGTCCTTGCATCAGTCCACTTGACCAAATTGATGAAGGAAATTTTCATGAAACTTCTATGTCGATTCTAGGAATACCTATTCACCATTCCTTAAAAACCTCATGGCGATGGCAACACCAAGAGAATTAATCATCCATTCTCATCTTTTTTGGGCTTGATTTTGGAGGGATCAGCCTCTCGTGATCAACATCAGTGGCTTGATCTCCCCAAGGTAATATATGTTTTTCCTTTTCTTTTTCTTCCCTTTATTTAGCTCATTTTTTTCCCATTAATTATAACCTCATGTATAATTTTTCTCTGTTGCACCCTAGAAACTCCTGTTTCAGTGAAGAAACTGTGTACTTGGCTAATTTGATTGCTTCTTGTTTTTTCCCATTTTGGCTGAGAGAGAATGGGTCAAGTGTTTTCTCCGTTTTGTACATGTGAATGTTGTCTTGTCTGTGTAGAAGAAATTATGGAACGTGGACTTTCAAAATGTTCCCATTCTTTCAAATTGGTACATCTAATTTTCTTTTTTAAATCTAAGCTAGTCTAGATATACCTCTCATCTGAATTGTGATTAATATGTTGGTTTAAATATTTTTAGCCTAATTATGTTTTAAGCAAGTGTTAAATTGCTAGAAAGTAGAAACTATGCAAACGCTTTGAGTTTTCATTTCCTGCTGCCATCTGTATGAGTATGACTCTGAAGTTTTTAACATGATCTTGAGCTGCAAAACTTGAAATAATTGAAGCATGGTTTCTTTCCTTAGAAAGCTAACACATGTGGTTTACTCGTTTAAGTTATTTTTTTCATTTGTTGTCAACGTTGATGTCAGAGTCAAGGTTTTTTTAAGCATAATTTAATGTCTTAGCAGCACGTACTTTTTTGCTTTGATATTTTTTAACTATCCAAACCCCTTCTAATGCGATCTTTGAAGTTGAACCCAGCTTATTGGACTTCAACCTTGTTTGGCGATTGAATGGAAACACGTTTTTGATGGAAAAAATAATAATTTTTAATTTGTTGTCCATAAGTACTAATCCGCTTGTTGTCAATTTTCTTGTCAATACTTTATAAATGACATTTCATATTTATTATTCTTCAGATTATCCCTTTGACACTTCAAGTACTACCAACATTGATTAAATCAGACTAGTGAAATGTCAAAAGAAAAGGACTCAACTGACAATCAAGTGGATACATTTTCTGAGCCTGTCATGTTGGAGAGATATCATACACTTATGGAGATTGACAATCTGCATCTTGAATCTGATCGGGATCCAATTGCTGAGCTTGAGAGCATCCTATCTGATAGTTATAATATGTCTTCCATGTCCACTCACTCAGCAACTGTTTCAGAAATTGAAGTCCATGGTCCAAATGTGGCAGCTATCCTTGAAAAATTGGAGACCCTTTTGGAGACCTCCCTTGAGATTCTCTCTTCTGATGATGAAGTCAAGCAACAATTCCATCA
>PYAF01003908.1:158293-181548 GCA_007407185.1 Glycine tomentella | reverse complement strand
CATGTCCACTCACTCAGCAACTGTTTCAGAAATTGAAGTCCATGGTCCAAATGTGGCAGCTATCCTTGAAAAATTGGAGACCCTTTTGGAGACCTCCCTTGAGATTCTCTCTTCTGATGATGAAGTCAAGCAACAATTCCATCATGTTTTGGAGCAACTTAGCCAATTTAAAGACCAAGTCCCTGTCAGGCTTCATGCTGTGATTTACAAGTTAAAAAGTTTCATTGAAGATGTTGATATCAGATATATGACTGCCCAAAAAACTATCCAAGATTATGATCAGCTGCTCCAGTCAAGGTCTCTTCTGTCAAAGCAATTGGAAAGTGCCAAAGCTCAACAGGACCAAATTAATTTGAAAGTCTCAGAAGGTAAAACACAATTTGAAAAGATCAATTCTGAGATTGATGAACTAGAGCACAAGTTATGTGCTTTGGTTGTGACTAGAGACAAGCTAAAGAGAGCATTGGACTCTTGTGATGCTGAAAATAACAAGCTAAAGACTCAGGTTGCCAAATGGGTGCCAGAATGCAAGAGTATCATCACAGCTTTGAAGGAGTCTGAGACTTCTTACAAAGTGGCCCTAACCGATAAGAGGAAAACCGAAGATGAATGGGCTGATCTGATGAAGACCTTTGTAGCTAATAAGATTTGAATCATCTCAATTTATGCATATCTTGACATTAGGTCTTAGCCATATGCTCTTGTTTCACCCATTTTCATTATTTTGTTACCAATGAACATTTGGTTTCTCTGATGTTACATTTGCAATTTTCCTTGCTATCTGTCAATCTGTTTAAGTTCACATCAAATTATTTATCTTGCCAATTTACTTTCATTTCTGACAATTTTGTGACAATCGAACATGCTTTCTTCTCAGTTATTTTGATCGGACACAATATCAGTTAGCAGTTACTATTTAGGTTGGACTCTCAAACTAATACAAAACAAACTGAACTGTACTCTTCTATTAATCTTGACTTGATTGTATTTTAAAGTTTTCCAAAATTCATTGAACTTGAAATCTCAAAATTTAATTTAACTTATTAAACTGCTTCAAATTATGTGATTTTTGTTTTCTGATTTTTCAATAAATAAAAAGATACAACTGAAACCAATCACAAGTGACATGATGGCAACATGGAATAAAAGCCTTAAGGAGACCAGGACAGAAAATTTAGGCACCAAAAGCCCTTGTTAAGAGCTCAACAGTCAACACCACAAAAAATTGCAGCAAAATCGGTACTTATCTTTGGGTGTATAAGGGGAAAGAGGTGAAGAATGTTTGGGACTTGTAGGTGTTGCTGTTGAATAAAGGATGAAAAGGTAAGTGAAGAGGAAACAATCGAGAAAGAAAAAGAGGGACGGTGCACATATGTTAGTTTCTCCCTCAGTAATTACATTCTAAGTTATAAATTTCACTCCTTACCCTTAACATTTTTTAAATACTAATACATACAAATGATGATAAGTAATTTCATATATTACAAATCAAAGCTGGAATTAATTTCTAAAAAAGAACAAAAGAGTTGAATTATATTTTCTTTTCTTTTTAAAAATCTTTTGAAAAATGCCTAGGAAGATGATTTTGTTGAACAAGCATATGACGATGATCAAATGATAGGTGTATCAAGCTGTCTGAAAAATTTTAAAAACACAAAATCTCAAGTCAAAGTCAAACACTAGAAATTTATAATTGTTCATCCCACATCTATGGTTATTTATAGTCCTTGACAAAAACTATAATAATGCCTACTTTTTCATTTTCTTTCTAAAAATTTATATGGGTCCTAAGATGAAAAAAAGCATGCACTTAGTTCTTGTTTGGTTTGATTTTGGGCAATTGATTATGATTTCAGAATTGATTTTGGATATATTTTGTTTTATGTTAGAAAATAATTCATAATTGATTTTGGGTTAAAATAACTTTGAGTAATTTTTGTATTGAATCTAAAATTTTGTATTGAATTTTAATCTTAACATACATCCCTTCAAAATCAATTTTACCAGCATCCATCAAAACAAACACTTATAATTTTTTTTTCAAGTTTGCTGGGATTAGTAGTGCAGCACCTTGAGACATTTTTTGGGGCCGAATGTTCGTGTAATAATCTGTGTGTATCTTCCTTTTTTATCCAATATAATGTGTGTGAAACTCGTAGTGTTTGTTCGGCTTTATATTGAATTTTTTAAAATTATATTAAAATACTAATTAATGCAATTTTATGTAAATTTTGATATATTTGGTTTTATGTTAAAAATTTACTCTGTATCTTAATTAATTCTGAGTTTAATAATTTTAAATAGTTTTTGTGTTAAATATTCTCCTTAGTCTCAGTGATCAGGCTTGCTTGTGTCTGGAAGAGGAGAGCTTTGCACCTTTGGGCTAAATCGATCAACTTCCTCTGGGGCCTTATGAAATCTTTTAGGATGCAATCCATTAAGATGAACGAAACAAAATGTGGGACATGTGTATAAAGCAGCAACACTCTCAAGTCTCAACTTGTCAAACGAGGAAAATGACAATTTTGCTCACATTTTGCCTTTTATGGTCAGGTCAGGCCTATGGTCTGTACTATAGTCTGCAGTTGTAGGGGACCCAAAAACATTGGGTTTTGGAAGTGACTTCGTTTTCACATGGTCACTATTAGCATTAGATTTGGAGCAACACAATTAGATATGCACACTCCAACTCCATCATCACTTCCTCCTTGTTATTATCATCATTAGGGTTTTCTTTTTCACACACAATAGAAACCCATGTCAGGTGTATGCTAAGATTTCAAATTTTTGAACAACTATGGTTGGTCAACTGCTTCTTCAACGCTGACATCTTCTCTCAGGTATGTTTCCTTAAATGCTATTTTTTTCTTATCATTGCTTGTTTTTCCACAATATGAGTTCGGCTTAATCCCAAAAGCAAAGATAATAACTTTGTTCAAAACCACCACATGGGTAGTGCTACTCTCTCTCTCTCTCATTCCAACCTCAAAATCTAGACATGCTCTAATTTGAATTTAGAATACCATATTCTCAAAATGTATAGGGTTCACTCTAAAATCCTAAAAAGCAATGGTGCTATCACCAACCCCCCTATTTTTTCTCCATATTCTTCTTCTTCTTCTTCACCCTCAGTGCCTTATGTTTCTAACTACCAGAAACAAACAGCTCCATCCCCAACTTCATTTGGGAATAGAATAAGCCCTGCAATTCTTTTCATCATAGTAATTTTAGCTGTGGTGTTTTTCATCTTGGGTCTCCTTCACTTGCTTGTTAGATTTCTCATAAAGCAAAGGTCTTCCTCTAATTCATCAATTTCCCAATCAAATAGATACCCTGACATGTCTGAATCAGATGCTTACCAGAGGCAGTTACAGCAGCTCTTCCATCTTCATGACTCAGGTCTGGAGCAGGCTTTTATAGATGCTCTCCCAGTCTTCTTTTACAAAGAGATAATTGGCTTGAAGGAGCCTTTTGATTGTGCTGTTTGCCTCTGTGAGTTCTTGGAACAAGACAAGCTCAGATTGCTTCCCATGTGTAACCATGCTTTTCACATTGAATGCATAGACACATGGTTGCTGTCCAATTCAACTTGTCCTCTTTGTAGAGGGACTCTCTATTCACCAGGCTTTGCCTTTGAGAACTCAGTTTTTGACTTTGAAAGTCAACTTGAGGAAGATGGGGTGTCAGGAAGTGGTGGGGTTGGTGGAGTTAACAAAACTACAGAAAGTCACATAATGAATGGGAAAAGGGTGTTTTCTGTTAGGCTTGGAAATTTTAGAAGCACTAATAATCAAGATGTGGTGGTGGAGAGAGGTGAAGGAGAGAGTAGTAGTGTTAATTTGGATGTGAGGAGATGCTATTCAATGGGGTCTTTTCAGTATATTGTGGCTGATTCAGATCTGAGAGTGGCTTTAGGCCCTAGCAGTGGCAGCATGAGACAACTACTGAAGGGAAGAGCAGCCATAAATGGAAGTTCTTTCATTGATGGAGATGCTGTTGAGGGCAAGAAAATCAGCATTGCAAGGAAAGGTGAAAGCTTTTCGGTTTCCAAGATCTGGCAATGGTCTAGGAAAGATAAGTTGACAGGCTCGTCAGATGCTCATTTCCATAACTCTACTGTCACTTCAAATTTGCCATGGATGAATAAAGCCAGAGATACTTGACACATGAAGCTAGTTTGTATGTTGTATTTTAACTAATTTCACATTTTTATTGAAGGAATCCATTTGTTGAGCTCCTGCAATTCCTCTCACACTTTGATTTTACCTTTTTTTATTATTTGTAGTGACAGAACTTGTAATTGTACCATAAACATAATTTCAGGCAATGCTCTTTGAACGAGAAATAATCTTCAGTGAGTGTAAGGAATATAACTCTTAATTCTATCATGTCTTGTATTAGGTATTTACCCTTATTTTGTCACACATCACATAGTTTTTCGCATCACGTTTTTTACAGTACCCTTACACTAACTTTTATGGTAAAAAGGAGGGGAAAAAACTGAATTTCCATTATTCCCTACACCCTTGGTCAAAAGGACACAAAATCTCAGTACATATTCTATGCGCTAATGGTGTTAAAAAAAATTATATGGATATCTAATCATAAATTATCATACATAATAAGTTTAATAATTTTTATAATGATTATCTTACCAATATGACCAGAATCAAGCACCTGTTTTGCTCACAGAGAGTTCATGAAAATCTATAAGCTAGTAGAGGTTTTAAGGAAAAAGAGTAAAGTTATTAGTGCTAGGAAAAAAATCATAGCATATGGTCTCGAACATAATATTTGAAGGTGGGCCCCTAATGCCATGTGATTATTTGCTCAAGTGTCAAAAGTGGTTTTTAGTAGCAATTTCTTTGAAGGAGCAGGGAGATGAAAGTGAAGTCAAATTGGGGTTGCTTTTTTCGTTTTTGGGTTAAAAAGAAGTGAAATTGTTACAAAGGAAGGATTCTATTCCTTCTTCTGTTAGCTCATTCTTGTGTATGACGACTCTCTATGGAAGTGTATCCTTTTTGGATGGTTTAGCACATGGCACACCAAGATAACGAAATGGGGGCAAGAGATTTTCAGATCAAGATTGTGGATTCTTGACCTGACATCATGAGCCTAGTGGATGGTGGTGGGGTTATATACTCGTAGAGTGCTCTCAATCTAAAAGATGTTTTTTTTTTTTCTTTTTTTTATATTTGTTTTCTGTTTTATTATTCTCAAGCTTTTAGGATTTGTGAAGAAAGTTAAGGAAAGAAGATTTTAGTTGTTTTAATTGTTTTTCCATGAATTCTTAAAATATGAAATGTGTTTTTTTAACCAAAATAAATAATAGGCTTAAATACATGATCCATTTATTTTATTCAATCCGTAATTTTAGATCATGTATTTTAAAATTAAGACATTTTATCCTTTTATTTTTTTAAAAAAATACAATTACTTATTGATAAATTATTATTATGTATGATAAATTTATGCCTAAATAATACATATAATGTGATTCAATCACAAATTACTAACAAATTTGTTAATTTTGATAATAATTATCTTAAGATTATAATAAGATTGATTTATGAATTACCATTGGTTAAAAAAATTTACGTTGATATGTATGATTATTAAACTCAAATAATTATAAATAAAAAATATTAACTAAAAATAAAAAAGCAAGCCAAACACATCCTTATATTTTATATTTTTCTTTTTGAAAACTTGATTGATGCTAATTACACGCATTTCTGCTATTTCCTCTACTGATCTCGCATTCAATTTAGTCTTAACTCTTATAAAGTCTTGGGTTTACTTCATATTTTAGTAATATTTTGTTAACAAGTCAGATATACAAGTACACCAATATAAACAGGTGATATCTATAAGTTGTAATGTAAATTTTCATTGAGGTTAGTTGTATATCCTAATTTTGGAACGGGAAATCTTTCTTTCTCCAACTGTCTACCAAAATAACAACCCTTCGATTCTAAATAATATTTACAATTTGCTCATTCTTTGAAAAATCCTACATTAAGTCAATCGTCATTACATTGCTGATCCAATATTATATATATATATATATATATATATATATATATATATATATGAGATTGTTAACATATTCTTACCTCTTTTTTTAATTTTTTAATTAGAATATGTTACTATATTAGCAATTTACATCAAAATATTTAGACAAAAAAAATTAATCATCTTTTTATTTGAGTTACTTTTTTTTAAGGATATAACAGTAATTTGATCCTTAATTTGAAAAAAAAAAAAAAAAAATTATCCTTCCTATCTCACTCGCTTTTCTTCTCACGCATTCATCTTTGAGGCTGCTTGAGTAATGAGTAGTGCAGTGCGTAACGACATTGTTGGAGGAACTTTCGAAGACTCTTCAAATGTTGAAGTTGAGTTTGAAGCCTCATTTGGATTTCTTACGTTTCAGATGGCATCGATGTTGCTATTTCGATATTATTTTTCATATTATTTTATAATTTATATATGTTAATTTGGATGATAATATGAGTTATGAGGAAGGCTTTTTTTTCTTCTACGTGCCTCCTCAAGTGGTGGAGGTCTGGAGAATGAACATGTTTGAACGAGAAAACCGAGATATGAGATAAATGAGTGCAAATATAGAGGAGGGAAGATTAAATAAAACTGTTTTTTTTTTTAAATTGAGTATTAAATTATTATTTTATCCTTAAAATAAAGCAACTACAATAAAGAGATAATTGGATTTTTTTTCAAATATTTTAGTGTAGATTATTATCATACTTATTATCATACTCCAACTAAAAAAGAAGAAAAAGTATGTTAGCAATCCTCTATATATATATATATATATATATAATATGACCCAATTCACAAATTTATACTTCTTCAGTCCTGAAATAAGTATTGAATTTAACTTTTTAATATAACATTAATTAATTTTTCCACTAATACCTCTAATAAATGTCACCTTAGTTTTTTAATCTAATAATAATATTATTCTTTTCTATTTATTTAATAAGATTAGTTTTATAAAATTATTACTTATTTTATTTATTTATTAACTTATTTTATCCGTATAAAATAATTTAAAATGATATCTATTTTTGAACGGATGGATGGAATAGTAATATTATAGTCTTTTTAGATATAAGGTTAAAAATGTTTATTTGATATTTTGCTTGCTATTTTCAGACAAAAGCACGTAGTAACCGGAATACATATCTCCATTATCCACCTTGGTTACGCCAATGCTTTTATTATTCTTTTAGGTAAACTTCCTAAGGCTAAATAAAAGACTAAGAAACAGTGCACACAATTTGATGCTGGGGCCTGGGGGAAAAGGTAAAGTTGTCCACCTCCTCATTATTGACCCATAATAATAATGGGGTACATCTGTTATATATGATCACCGACTATACCTTAGCAAAGTGACAGAGGCACAATGTGACCCCAAATTTAAGAAGAAATTTAGTTTAATATTGGTGGTAGGTTGGATCTCATATAGAAATATACCAACTCTGAAGTGTGTACTTGTTATTTATTAAGAGATAATGATGTTTGTCTCTCTGATCAAACTGATTCAGTGTGATGGAGGACAATGTTTGCAATGTTTGAGGTGGGGCAAAGAAAACAAACGAGGTGGTTAAGCATGAATTAGAATTTAGAATGCGTTTCACATGAGAAGACGTAGTTGGAATTTTAAAAGAAATAAAAATTAATAGACACCCACAATATTATTCAAGACTCAGTGGAAGAGAAACATATGAAAGAAACAAAAATTTATGTATTGTAGGTGATATGTATAATAAAAAATATTATTGAGATATATAAAATAAGAAAATGTCCAAATATCACCGATGTTAGAATTAAGAACGTAAGTATTATAATATCTTTAAAGATGGGATGAAATCTAAAAGAATTGGTAAGTGTGCATGTTCAGATGATATAAATGTTATTGTCTGAAATCTGAACTTTATGAAGTCTCTAATGAAATTTTTTAAGGATTGTCCAGAAACCATTTACAAATTGAGTAAAATCGTTTAAAATATATTTTTAGAACCTATGTCATGTCGTTCAAAATTAAATTTTAAGACTTTTACACAACTCAGAGTGAAAAAATAACAAAATAAAAGGAGAATATTAAATGTACTAGTCTTGCACAGAATAAAAAAAATACTAATGCATTAAAAAAAGTACTAACAATAATTAAATTGTATTTATACACTCCTTTTGAATGAAATAAAATAAGTATGCTTTATCTATAAATAAATAAATAAAAACAAGAAGTACATCTCTGAAAAATAGACTATTATGACATTATAATAAAATAACTACGGCAAAATATTCCCATGCGTTATGTGAAGATGTAGAATATTTATATAACCTTAGACTTCTTTCACAACATTTATTTTTTCTGAAAATTATAAAAGGAAACATTTATGGGGGAAAAAAGGAATTATTTGCTATGGCATTAAACATTCTCCCTCCATTCATTTGTTTGTCCTTGCTGTTATAGTTCTAATTGTTTTGTACGATATTTTAGAGAGAAAAATTATTCTAAAATATATGTTGCTTTAGAAAATTAATGTTGTGTTAAATATTTTTTCCAAGATTAATCAATATTTAATGGGAGTAGTGTATAGGAATAGTAAATTACTCATTAATTAAAGAGATAAAGAATATAAAATGTTTTATTTAAAATTCAACAAATTAATTAAATTCCTAAATACATGTGTAAAAACCTTAAATGCCCTATAATCTAAAATGGAGGGAGTCACTAGTATCTTAAACATTGTTAGTGTGTCTTTAGAGCTTGAAGATCCAGAATTATAAGAAACGAATATTTGGGAAAGAGCCCGAAGAGGTTTCTGAGAAAATATAACTAGAAATGGAGTCTAGAGAAGGTTTTGTAGAGAATACTTAGATATCAATTGTAGCTATAAACGGGTTATAGTGCAAAAACCCCAATCTTTGTGTCAGGAACTAGACATAACTTGGTTGTTTGAAAGTAAATCAGGATAAATTTCCTGTGCTCTTCTATTTCTCGGTATTTGTGTTTTTCTTTGTCTAAGTCTTACTAGTGTGCTAATTAAACCAATATCAAGAATATTTTTATCAAACTCATATTCAAGAATCAAGAGTATTTTCTCATACCTTAGATAATCATTCCAAAAACTCATACTGTTGGACTATTTTTTTTTAACTGTTCTTGAACATTTTTGTGTTTGACAAAAGTTCCGATTTACAAAAATCTTTTGAAACACAATTTAATCATCTTATGTTTTCCTGTATATTTCCAACGTAATTTAATCAATCCAATGCACTCTTGACAATTTACTAAAAAAATGTTATCCTCTCTCTTCATGTTAATAAAATAAAGTTATAGTACAAATACAAATAATCTTAAGATCTTACACCCAAAAAAATATAGTACTTTAGTGTGGTGCATGAGTGCTGCATGCAATAAATGAGTCTTTATTATTCACCTTGGATCCGTGAAACTAAAATGTTTCTAGTTGTTTTGATAGTTGATATTGTCACAAGTCTCGTACTCTCACTTACAATGATTTAAAAATAAATACAGAACTTTGAATCCACGGAATTCTGAAATGAATTTAACAGCTTGATCGGAACTTACATCGCCATGTGACGGTCTTGAAGTTGGACTATCCAAGAACCAATCAAAGTGAAAGGGCTATGGTGCGATAATAATAGTAGTATTACTATTAGCTAAAATTCGTCGAATTTTCTTCAGCGATGCAGAAAACCGTTTGCGGTTCAAAACTGAATGGCATTGTTTAAACTTAGCAAACCTTGCAAATTGACTTGGGATAAACTTACACTTGGTAAGTTCAGAGTTGAGTTGTTGAATTTTGAACCATGGAAATTTCTTCAATTGACCTATAATGGAAGGGCTTGTATGCATTTTAACCTATTATATTTGTTGGAACTTTTATTTTCCATACACTGAAATGAAATTTATAAGATAAAAAAAATTCCTGGAGCGCTAGTGTTCAGAACATAAAATACTAGTCAAGTTTAATATATATATATATATATATGTGTGTGTGTGTGTGTGTGTGTGTGTGTGTGTGTGTGATGATAAAATGAATTACATACTTCACAATGGGATAATCCTCTTTCAAATTTCAATTAAACAGTCAAAAACCGAACAAGAAAGTTGACATGATTTTGAGATTACATTTTCATTAATCTTGAGGGGGGAAAGTTACATAAAAATCAAATATTCCAATCGTCTAAAAGATACCAAATTGCATTCAACAACACTATAACTTTAGACAGCAAGACCGAGCGACAACCTCCGAAAAAAAGCAAGAAAGCACCTCAAGTACTCGACACAACTCTCAGCGCCTTGTGAGGCAAAATTTGACTATGGCCTTTTCATACAGGAATATGTTGTACTAATGTACATAAAACACCTAAGTAAAAGAAAAAGGTAAAACAAAGATGTGAAGCCACCAAATCGACTTCAAATTTAAGCCATAAGGTGGTCCAGATGCTCGAACCATACCTTCCTCAATTGAAGGAATGAAACATGAAAACCGCACCAATAATTATAGAGTGCTGGGGAAAATGTGCATCACCTTACTGACCCCTGATCATTGGGCTTCATAAACCACGAGGAAAATTATTAACTTGTCCTTCCTCCAGTGTATCCTTGCCATTTATCTTGTATGCTATCCTTATACGCATGACAAGAGATTTCTGAAAAAAAAGAGTAGTTGCTAGCAATCAAGTCTTCTCTAAGAAGCACTTATACATTTACATTTAAATGTACATACAAGAAAATCATCTCAGAAAGTGTACACCATATACATACTCACAAAGCACAAACAGAGAAAATGAGGGGGTGGTGGGAGTTTAATCCATGATTGTCAATCCCAGACAATGCCATGAAGTGTGCCAACCCCAAAAATGGTATAGCAGATTGCAAATAGCAGGATAGCCACTATGTAAAGATTATAAATACAAGCATAAATCCCTTACGCTACATAATTTCACAACAGTAAAAATTAATCCAATATTAAAGACATTATTCATCATTAAAAATCTAAAGCAAGTCCAGACTATAAAAAAACAAAGAAAAATATGATTTAATGTGATGCCTAATGACAGTTTCACTGCTTGTGCAGTTAACTAAAATATCATTGTTGGCTTTGATGAACAATCTGAAAAGTAGTGATCACTCAATAACCCCCAGGCTCAAATCATAAGCAGTTTTGCAGCACATAATATCAAATATGAAAATAAAGCATAAACTAGCTGTTTCGCAGCAACATGCCAGTGATCAACATTCTGTTTAGAATTTAAATCATACAAGGACATGATAGAACACAGATATTTACAGTAAAGCAATAGTTACAAAGACCATCTACCTTCCCATGTTGGCTATTAGTAATTTTCAAACTTTGGGTTATGGACCCATTTGCAGGAAGAGTATTGCTGCTAGCTGGATCTAAGTGCAATTGAAGAAACTGAAAATTGAAACAAAATATGTAAGTACTAGATGATGGAAGGTAACAAAGCAGTTCAAAAGATTTTGAAATTTCAACAAAGCACCCAGTAGAACTGCTCACAATTATCAAATATTAAAGAATAGATGTAACTATTTAGCACTCAAAAGGTCAGATAACTAACTAGACTAATACAAAGGAAATTATTAAGCTATTGACAGCTACAAACATTTTTATCACTAGAATCCATTGAGAGAGAAACAAACAGCCAGCATGGAACTTCAAGTTACCATTATAACAACGAAGATTATGATATTGTTAAAAGCAGTAAATTCAAATTATATCTTTATAATTAAAATAATCATGATGATCATCGCACCGCATGCAGAAAGCTTAAGAGCATACTGATTGGAATACCTTAGGAACTGCTGCCTGGAAAACAAAATCTGTATATGTATCGGAGGACAAATTCATAAAAGTAGCCTGGATAACTGTTGTTTGTGGGTTTCCTGGTTGTTTTGAGAAATTGAATGTCAACCTCAAGGAGCTGCTCTCAAATGCAGTTACAGATGGATAAACCGGTCCATTGTTTTCTACTCAGAGATAAGAAAGGACAAGGATTCAATACTTTGACTATATTTCATTCAATGATAATGCCCAAATGCTAAACAAAGTTTACAACCTGTTGGCGGGCTGGGGGCAAAACCATCCAATAAATCCATCATAGGAGCAGCATTTGAAGTTGTTTTTGTAGAAAGTGAAAGGGATGAGAGACCATCCAACAAGGAAACTGGTGCTTCGTTACTTGAATTGGAGGATAAGATGTCTACTGTAGATGAGCTGCTTTCGGCAGAAGGTGATCCAATAGACAAAAGATCCAAAAGAACATCGTTGCCACTTTTTGAAGCTTGGCCAGCAACTAAAAATGCAAATAAAGTCAGACATGCTAAAAATATGTTTGATGGAATTATTCAGTAATCACAATAAGGAAAAATGAATAAGTTTGCATGTTTCTTTAACAAATCAAAATGGCAACAGACACCACCACCAAAGCCTTATCCAATTATATGGGATAAGTTACATGGATCAAACAATGTCATTGGGTTTTATCAAAAACTAAATTTTCAATAAAACCATTCGGAAAAAGGTTCTTCGTAATGGTTTTTCCTATGGATCAAGTGGCCCAAAACTAAAGAAGACCTCGTAAAACAGTAACAATTATCTTTAAGAAAAGCAGAGATGCATAAACAAAGATGGTAATTATTAAATACAAAAAATATTTAATTTTCAGGCATCATAATAATTTATAAGATACACTACAAATACTAACCAGATTGTTGTGATCCTGGTGACAGATCAACACCAAGAAGGTCCTGAAGAATATCTCCTCCACCAGAAGAGCTAGGTGCAGGAGCATCATCTGAACTTAGATCAAGTAGATCTACAAGAGGAGCCACAGGTTTGGCTGTTCCATTTGGAAGATTAAATGAAGGTGCAGTTGGAGTTGAAGCTGCGCCTGGTAGAGACCCAGCCCTCCTACCAATGTAAGTTGCCTCATCCAAAACTGGCATCCTTTCTACAAGTGTAGACCTGCACAATGACAGTTTCTTATGAAAGTGTGGTACAATTCCATGATCTTGATATAACATAATCAGCAGATTAATTAACCTCACCTAATATTTTGATGCTTTGCAATAATCGAATTGAATTCAATAGCTCTCTGCTGCAATTCTAGCACAAAGCTCCCTTTGAACTGAACAATAATTTCTTTAATCCTCCTATATCCATATTCAAAAGAGAATAAAATTTCCAGATCAAAATGGCAAATATACAAAATATAAGAGGAAATAAATAAACTTGCACTGGTTGCACAAGTCTTAGGCGTGGGGAGTAAGAAGTGAGGACGACCAACATCAACATCAACAACACCTTTAACCTAAGTTAATTAGGGTCAGTGGTAGATGAACCTAATAATAGATCGAAAATAAGACAAAGAAAGAGAAAGAGATAGGGGAAGAAAAAGTGGAAATAAGACAAGAGATGAAAAATAAGCTAAAATAAAAGAAGGGTGAAAGGAGAAGGGAAAAAATGAAGAGGAAAAAAACTTAAAAAAGGGAACAACTGGAACATAGAAATACTAATGGGTTTAACCCTCCACCAAGCTTATAGTTTTTCTCTACTCCGTCCTAAGACATACCGTCCACCAATCTATAGTCCCCTCCATTAGGTCTTGTTTAACTACTTTTTCTCAGGTAAGTTTCGATCGACCTTTACCACTCTTTATGTCGAGCTCTTGGTAACAAACTCTTGTTCTTACAGGAGCATCCAGTGGTCGTCTCATAACATGTCCAAACCACCTCAATCTATGCTCTCTTATCTTTTCACACATCAGTACCACTGCTACCTTTCGTCAAATATCCTCATTTCTTATCTTATTCATCTTCGTATAACCACACATCCACCTTAACATCCTCATTTCTGTTACCCATATTTTATGCTCATGTTGTCTATGTGCTGGCCAGCATTCCACTCCATATAACATTGCCGGTCTTACAGCTGTTCTATAGAATTTTCCTTTTAGCTTAAGGGAAATTTTGCAGTCACACAAAAACCTTGATGCACTCCACCATTTCATCCACACTGCTCTGATTCTATGATTTATATCCTCATCAATCTCACCTCCTTTTAGCAAAATTGATTCCAAGTATCTAAAAACATCTTTCTTGGGTACCTCTTGACCAAGAAGATGCATTGTGTCTTGATCACCATCTTTTACCTGCGAAAACTCACACTTCATATACTCCGTCTTACTCTAGCTTATCGTAAATCCTTTAGACTCCAAAGTGTTTCTCCACAATTCCAGTTTTCTATTAACATCATCTTTGGTCTCATCAATAAACACGATATCATCTGCAAAAAGCATACACCACGACATTTTTTCTTGAATATCTTTCGTTAGTTCATCCATCTCTAATACTTAGAGATAAGGATTAAGAGCTGAACCTTGGTGAACACCTACCGTGATAGGGAAATACCTTGATGTTCCATTACAAGCTTTCACACATGTAGTAACCCCATCATACATATCCTTGATTGCATTAACATACTTTAATGCTACATTTTTCTTCTCAAAAGTCCACCATAAGACTTTTCTTGGGACCCTATGATATGCTTTCTCAAGATCTATGAACACCATATGTAAGTCTTTCTTCTTTTCCCTATACCTTTCCATTAATTGTCCCATCAAGAAAATAGTTTTTACGGTACATCTTTCTGGCATAAATCCAAATTGATTTACGGAAACCTTGGTCCCCCTCCTTAGTCGATGATCAATAACTCTCTCCCACAACTTCATAGTATAACTCATGAACTTGATGCCTCTATAGTTAGAACAATTCTGGATATCTCCCTTGCTTTTGTATATAGGCACAAGCATAATTTTCCTCCAAGCATAACACATCTTATTTGTTTGAAGAATCTTATTGAAAAGATTAGTCAACCATTTTATTGCCACATCGCCCAAGCCTTTCCACACTTCAATAGGGACGTCATCGGGTCCCAAAACTTTATTATTTTTCATCCTCTTTAAAGTCTCCTTAACTTCATGTGTATTAAAACTACCTTGAACCTGGTCTACTGAATTTCTACTAGAAAATTACATTCTTAATGCCTCTAAAATAAAAAGGAAGGAAAAGTAGAAACAACACTATTAGAATTAAAACCATTCATGAATGTTCCCCTAATAGTTTAAACTTTTGGGATAGTTGGTTCTTGATATGGTGTCAAAGCCTCTATATGACCAAGTGGTCATCAGTTCAATCCTTTCCACCTCCATTATTCTAAAAAATGTTGAATTTTAGCCCAAAGTAAGGTGGACCTATGCATTTTCTACACTTAAGATCCCAAAAGGACTCTTGTGTGAGGCAGCCTGCTAGATACAAAACCATTCTTGAGGTTTCACCTAACTTAAGCTTTTGAGCAAAATGGTTCTTGGCAAACTCCATATACGGTGTGGTGTGTGTAATAGATAATAAACCATTTGAAAAACAGATCATACTCTGAACATGAAGGGAAACGTGAAGAGAGCTTTAATAGTGCAACCAAAGCCATCGATTTTGTGGTAAGATCTGATGCATGGCGTTTTATAGCAATCTCTACGACATCAACTGCATCGGACTCAGTCACCTGTTAGCATGAAAAAAAAATAAGGAAAAAAACTAATTTTCTAAAAAAAAATTATATGCAATGAAAGATCATGTTTTTAGATTTTCCTACGTGCTGCTAATATACAAGCAGACTTAGGCATCAGTTGTTAGTAGTCCACTCACTGTTAAATAAAGCTGGAACTCTCAGAATAAAAAGACACAATGGGAAGGATATAACTCATTCCCCAGTATAAAAATATCCAACTATGCAATAAGAATTAAAATGAAAAAGGCAAGTCACAATCTTAACATCTATGGTTTTAGCACCAAGAACATATCATGTCCAGATTTCATTAAATTGGCAAATAACTTGGAGCATTTTCAGCCAGAGAGTATGTTATATATACCAATCAAACATGTAAACCAAATCCCGTCTTACCTCATTCCAAATTACAATAATGGAGAATAACAAAAGAGACAATGAGTAAGTAATATTAAAACGAGGGGATTTTGTTCCGTTCATGGTCATTACCCATCCTCCAAATAGGAGACATACAAAAGGATCATCATAAGAAGGGGATTGTCAGAACATCTTTTACTAGAAGCTTTTTCAAACAATACATAGATCAACTTGTTAAATTATTGCTTGGGGTCAAGAGATATATCATATTCATGAAACTTGAAGCAACAGTTTAGACAAATGTATAAACTTTTCAAGCAGTACCACTCACTGTTATTGGATCTTCTATGTCAAGCATTCCAACATTATTAACTAACATGTCACCATACTCCCCAATGCACCACACAGTAACTCGAACTAGAGTCTCCTGATGAAAAGTATTAGGCAATATTATATGAAAGGCATCAAAAGCAAATTAACAGTGTGCCTAGATTTGGTCAAAGCAGAAGTGAGCACCTGTTCAGCTGACATTTGAAATGCTCTGTATAATGCCCTTACTGTATATCCATGAAGCTCAGAAGCATTGCTTATCACAACAATTAAGGCATACCATACTTCATCTTTTACAAAATTTCCAGCCTACTAACATAGAATAGAGATCAGTACATGCACCCAATATACATACATAACTAAATTGAATAGCTCAATGTGGAGAGTGGAAACAGCAAGCACCAAAACAATAATCACAATAAAAAGACAGCCAATGCACGAAGCTCCCAGCATTGAGGGGGCCTTGATAGGTAAAATGCAGCCACAATTGTGAGCACAGAGGTCATTTCCACAACTAGAACTTGTGACCACCAAGTTATAAGGCAGCAACCTTACTATTGTGCCAAGGCACACCCTCCAAACAATAATCACAATACACCATGAGCTGATTTTGTGACCAACATATGGAAGCACCAAATCATAAAATGATAATCAAAGGTTGAAAAATATTAACATTATCCTTAGAGCTGATTTTAAGCATCCAAATGTTTTCATAGGATGTTGCATGCCAAATGGGAAGAAAATGAACTATCACATTCACATACAAGGATTAAGCTCCTCTATAAAGTGAAGAGTTCACTTTAGAAGAAAAAGTCAAGAAATTTTAGCCATAGATAAGAAAATCAATGACTTTTTTTTTTTTGTATAAGCCATCAATGACTGGTATTATATGCACATGTATAACAAATCATGGATTTGTAAAAATATACTCTCTTAATTTCTCATTTATGGTGAGATGTCTCACTTTTTTCTCTATAGTGACTCACTTTTCACTTTTGAGGAATTAAATCCACATATAAACACACATCACTGATCATTAATACCCTAAAAAGCAAGCATGCTTTGGGATTTATACCTCAGACAGAACCTTGAGCATCTGATCAATGTACCAGATCTTCTCTGGGGAATACCTGAAGCATTAATAAATAAATGTTAGTCAACCAAATATATTTAGTTGTTCAATTTAAAGAAAATCTCTACTTATTAGTTCTAAATTGACAGGGGGTGACAAAGATAAAGACCAATGAAAAATGGACCAAATGGTTTCTATTTCATTTTACCAAAGAGAGGAGCGAGAAAAGAATGTCCAAAATGCTATGAATTGCATGACCAACATAGGTAACATGTTCACTATCACTAACATGAGAAAACAATCATATACTTCTAAGAGAACTAATAATAATAAACTCAGTTCCTGTGACAAATCAAATGTCTTATATTGATGGAATATCATACGTGGTCCAGAAATTTTTGGATACTGGAAAAAAAATGAGATTTTTTTTTTATCAGCAAAAATAATATATATATATATATATATAATGCGAAAAAAAATGAGATAAAGTGCTTATAGTTGGTATCCTTCTCTCCTTGCACAAAAAAAGAAGAAGAAATAAAACCAAATGAAGTATACTGAAAAAGGAATGCCATTCAGAATCTTATGGCTCACTTTGCTACAATGGAGCAAATTTTGGCAGTAAGGTCCCCTCTGAAATCAAGATCACTGACTTCCAGATAATCTATAAGCTCTTTTGCCAAGGGCTTCACATTAGTCTCATTCACCAAAACATAAACAAGTTCAAGGGCTCTTTTCCGAATCGAAGCATCTGAATCCTGAAGTTAAGAGTCAAATGATCAACTCCTTGGATTGTAAAACAAAGCTCATCTTTGTCACTGAATGAGGGAAGACAAATCAAATACCTTCACACATTCTATAATTGTTGCACGGTGCCTCTGTACTGCCTGAGCATCAGCAGTTACAGCCTTCATTAGCATGTTTAGTGCCACATATCTAAATGAAGAAGGTAGAATTGTAAGATTCACCTCAAT
Source organism: Glycine tomentella (assembly GCA_007407185.1). Lineage (NCBI taxonomy): Eukaryota > Viridiplantae > Streptophyta > Magnoliopsida > Fabales > Fabaceae > Glycine > Glycine tomentella. Next base: position 163,165 of record PYAF01003908.1, on the reverse strand, counting down.
AATTAAATTCAAAAGAAAAAGAAAAAAAGAGGGATGGAATGAATAGAGCTTGAAGAGCACTAGATGCAATATTATTTAATCAGCCTTTATAATGTGATAAATTAAAGAAATTGAATGAGCACACAATTTCATCTTTTATAGTAATATAGAAGTTAGAGGTGTCTTTTCTGTCAACAGCCAAAGCCACAATATTAGTCACAGCCGGCATATATTTCTCAAACAGTATATTACAAACATGATTGTGACCAAAATAAATTCAAACTACAGAAATTTCAAAATACAGCCAATAACTGCAAGTATCAGCTAATTAAATATAATTAAACCACAAACCTAGTCCATGTTATAATCAAGCAAATGTTGTAGTTAATATATTGGGGATCCCATTCTTTTTTAATTTCTTTTTAAAAGTGAAGATAGTAAAATTAGTAAGACAATAATTTGATTGCTTAAATGATTGACTGTGTCCAGTTTACTATAGCTCATCCCAAAAATCACCAAGTACATATGCAATAGAGAGAACACAAAGACATCATTCCATTGCTTGAGCAGCATAGTTCCTAATGATTCTAGTCTTTCTTAAATCATAATTTTTTTTTTTTTTGCATATCTCATCCATCAATCACAGAATTATAGGAGAGAGAATACATCCACCAAATCATTATGCTAATGATTTTATAGACTTTGTTGTCATTCATTCAAGACTCTCTCAACTCACCCTCACACACACACAAACACTTGCATATCCAGTAAGCGTTCACCTATAGAAAGGCATTAGGAAAAGTGGAAAACATGTCATAATGATTAATAATCAGTAATAGACAAATGGGATCATTTCTAAACCAGCTAAAAATAAAATCCTAGATGTTCCTTTTCAAGTTATAAGCTTACAAGGACAAAAATTAAAAAGTGATTACTCTCTTCATATTCAGTTAATATCAGTCAAAATACTGATTTGCAGGAATCTGACAAAATTAGATATTCTGACACTGAAAAAATAGACAGATCCAGGTCACTTGCCACGAGTGCTATAGTTGTAAGTTGGAGCATAACAGGAGAATGTTTAAAGGGGTCAAGAGATCAATCCTACTAATCAAGAGCACTTCCTATATTCTTGTAACAATTCATTGGACTGTAATAAACATTATTCCCAAGTTGGAGGAGACATCTTAGACCTCTTACAGTGCTTATTTTTTTGTTTTTCTTTTGGCTTTTATAGTGGAACTTTGCAATGTGAACAATCAACGTGCTCGTGTTAGTAGGTCTTAATCAAAACTTTCAGTTACTTATGAAAGAGAAGCAATGACCAGAAATAAACCTGATATTGTTGTCACGATTTGACAAAAATCTTCCCAGGATATTAATGGCAAGTACACGTAAGCCACCATTATCTTCAATGCTCATTATTGTTTGAACACATTCATATAATATGGCATTCCCTGCAACTTTATTTGACTCAGTCTTCGTAGCCACCTAAAACAGGCAGCAAGTGTAAAAATTATCAGTCTTAAATTTCCGAAGAGATGACCACCAATAATAAGCAATAGTAGATTAAAATTCATTTACCCACATAACAGATTTGGTAAACAGCAAACAAAACCTAAGAATATTGAGACAAATTATCTAACTCTTGATTATTGCAACAAATGGTTAACACAATTAAAAATCTTAGCTTGGCCAGTTAATTGGTACATCTAACAGTGACCAAATCATACATGTAAACTTACAGCACAAATTTCTAGTGCCTGACCAAAAAATAAACCTCATTTTTATAGCATACAATTATACATCGACAACAAAAGCCCCTCCATTCTCTTTCAACCCTCCTTATAATCCTTCAAAGAATTAGATATAAATATACAGCAAAATTTGCATTTAAAGATAGAAAAAAATCCTGCTTTTCAATGGGTTTCTATTTCACAGCTACTTACAATACAAGACCCCTCCCTGGCTCTCCCCATTACACATACATGCACATGCACACAAGAAAAAAAATAAAAAGATTTTTTAAAAATCTTCAACTTTAAGTATATTCTACAAAGTAATCAACATTAGTGCAAAACCAAACTGACCAACCATACATTACATAATCTTAGAATATGGGTTTGGACCTAACTCAACCCCAAAAGCTAACTCATAGGATAAGGGTTGTCTCCCATTTTATACTTTATCTTGGCTCTATCTCTAGCCAATGTGGGACTTGGATTTTTCTCAATACATCCTCTCATGCTTAACACTTTTTAACAGATCTAGGATAAGTTCTGATACCATGTTAACATGAGTTATGGGCCTAACTCAACCCTACAAAACCGGCTTGTAAGGTGAGGATGGCTTTCCACTTATATACTTTACCTCGGTACTATCGCTAATCAATGTGGGACTTCAACTTGCCCCATTTTGCCCACGACTACCCGCCACAATGTGGAACTTCAACACACCCTCCTTTTCCCACAACTTCAACATGCCCCCTTTTGCCCACAGCTTTCCAGCACATAAACATATAATGAAACATCTTCTGACCAGTGCCACCCAAACACGCCAGCATCCAAATCACAATAAATGTTTGATGCCATATGAATCACATCGTATAGCCCTTAGAGGCATTAAGGATGTCTCTTTGCCCCTAAATTTGTTGTTGTAGGACAGGACTGTGTTCATGGCTTCTCTTGGAGTTGTGTTTACGGAGTTGTGGTAGTTACAAGGGAGTAGCTATTTTAGATGTGTAGAGACACTAGGAAGCCATGCTGCAATTATTGATTTTTTTTCTTGTTCTTTGATGTGTCTGGTTTTTTTTTTTTCTATTTGGAGGATATTGTATCCTACCCCTAGTGATACTTCTCTTTGATCTAATAAAAAAATTCTTCTATAAACGAAATTTCTCTCGAGTAAGACTTTTCAATTTTTCCTAGAATGTCCATATCAATTTGTGCTTGTACTAAGGTTTGCCTTAATCAAATTCAAATCACATGCAAGTGGACAAGATATTCTAAATGGTTTTCAACATACAAGTTCATGCTCGGAGCCATGCAGAAATTGCAAATAACCCAAGCATCGCAGCATGAACACTATAATAATATAATACCATAAAGTGCACCATAACACAACTGACCTGGGCAAGTATGTCATTCATAGTGTCACTAGCATCAGCATTGCCTTCACCCAACACTCGCAAAAGTTTAAGCAATCTGATGTGGAGAAATGGGTCTGTGATACCAGCAATATCATACTCTGGTGAATATGGACTATTGGCTAGATCCTTAAGAGTTCTGACCAAACCATCTGTGCATTTCTGTAATAATTGTTCACAAAATGTTTTGTTACAACAAAAGCTGTCCAAAATTATGGCTCAATGTGCAGAGTTCTTCATAAAAATATGCAATCAGAGGTTAACTTTTACACCATAAAGTTGCATGTATGAACCTTGTTATTATCCCTAAACAGTTCACATGTTTGGTATTTCATACCCAACAGACTTGCTTGCAAAAACTAATACAGTGCTGTGACCTTAAAAAAACTGAGAATTTTTTAAAGCTTGAATTTACAAACCCCGTAATACTAGCTAATGAGAAATGCTCAAACACTAAAAAAAATATTATCTAAAGCATTTCAAATATTGCAAGGCAGTTTTAAATTAATATACTCTACAAATTCTATATTCCAGAATATAACTTCATTAAATTACTTGTAAGTTGTAAAATTGTCAAGAATTAAAGCCAAGAATTCATGGACATTTTAACTCACAAGTCACAAATACCAAGAAGAATGCACATATATATGGATAGTTTGGTTTGCAGCAAAAATCTGTCATGCTAAGTCTATAGTGGATAAGTTTACTTCAAATCTTCAATCAATATCCAAAATGAGTTCTAGGAAAATACACTACATCTACGTGATTGACAATATAATTTATGAGAGATGAAAAACTACCTTCCTAATATGTTCAAGAGCTTCAGTGCTAATTTTACACAGATCTGTACAAAGCTGAACCCCAGTGATCAGAACCCCATGATGCTTCTCCCTGAGTAAGGAAGTAGCAGGGTTGATAAAATTTTCTGCCAAGTCTGGAACTTTCTTTATGATCCTTATAGAGCATAATGCTGCCTATATAACAGTGAGCACAGTTAATTTATGAGAATAAATAATGATTAGTCATCATTCATGTAGTTAAATGGGAACAGTTTTATTAATAACTCAAACATTAAATTACATTACAAGGTTATAATTATTTGGAAAATGAAAATAGGGAGATCACAAAACACTGACACATGATAATATAGACAAGGCTATGGAACCAATTGTTGCATGCTAAGTACTTAGGAGGACGTTAATAGGTAGACGTCCACTATATGTATGAATTTAAATGTTTCAGAAGAGATAAAAACTATGATGCAATACATGAAGTACAAATGCACAATGAAAGTCACCTTCTTCCGAATATTTGGATCTCGAAATTGAAGCAATCTCTCAACCTCTGGTGCAAGATCACGTGCCATTTCTGCTGAACAAATGTTTCCTAAAGCACAAAGAGCAAGTCCCACTATATACTGATTTGTGTGATTAAGATCTCTGTGATTCAGTTAAGGCTCTGCTATAACCCATTATTAATATTTGTTCCCTCATTTTATTTCAGTAAGTAGATCAAAATAACACATTTGTAAAGTGCAATGTAAAAATCGGGGAATATAAAAATAAAAATAAAAACAGAACTTTGACTAAAAACTGGATACTGTTTCAAAGAATTGGTGACCAACATTAGAACTTCTTGTCTTTCATCAAGAAGCAACATGAGGCCAAGATAACCTATTCTCTTCTCTGGAAATCCAGGAGATGCTATCAACTTGAGGCATTCCATTTGACCAAAATGTGTGGGGTAAC
>PYAF01003908.1:140174-150660 GCA_007407185.1 Glycine tomentella | reverse complement strand
CAGTAACTGCTACAGTAACAGTAATTACTAATTGCACCCAGCAATTACTAACTTCACCTGCTACAGTTACTGCTACAGTAACAGTAATTACTAACTGCACTCCGCCTCTCAACAAAGACCAAACCGTCCTTTCGTAAATCCATTTATTTTACACAAATATCACCCAAAATACCTTACTTAAAATTTTGTGATATTACAAGTAGTCCAAAGTTCATTAGATGAGTATATATAGGATTTTAAGAGTGTGAATCTAGATAGGGATGAAAATGGGTAGGGTCCTATAGTTCTCATCTCCATACCTACATTTAAAATAATATTTGTACTTAGAGTCATACTTATACGGAAAATAATTTTAATTCTCATTCTCGTACTCGCTGAATACTTATATACCCTTACATGTACTTGCGAACCATACTTTACTTATGTATAAGGTTAATTATAATAAATCAATAAAAATGATTTAATTAAAATAAGTAAACATAACATTAGTTTGTCCAAACTCAAGTCCTAAATAAACAAAATAACAATGATAATCATTCAACATAACAGTTGTTAAAATTTATATTTTATTCGCTTAACAAAAATCCTAATTAAAGGTTTAGTATTTTCCACTCTCTAATAGTGATATTATTAGATATTAGAAACTTAGAGTATTAGTCATAAAAAAATATAATTGTTTTAAAGATATATATATATATATATATATATATATATATATATATATATATATGATATGTGCAAGGCAAGGCATGACAGGTTGGGTACTACAATACTCGTATCCACACTCATACATGCATAAATTCACATGTATATACCCCCCTTTACCCAATCCCAATAATGCAGGTAATTTTTATTCCACTTGTGGATATTCATAGGATTTTGGAACATTTTTCATCCCTAGTCCTAGATTTTACAATATTTAAGATTAATATATATATATATATATATATATATATATATAAATATTGATCTTATTTCATAAAAATATTTTTAGAAAAACTAAAATACTATATACTTTAAATAGATAGGTTGAATATGCATCCATAAAAGATGCTTAATAGATTAGATTTTTTATTATTATATGAGTCATTAATGAATTAGATTTTTATAATACATTTTTTACTATCCTTGAATTAAATAAATTAACGATTTATTTTTATCTTGATTAAATTTAAAATCTATATAATCTATCTGTTTGACACGTGTTGAAATGGGATATCCTCCCAAGCCATTCTTACTATGAATGGTAATTAGTATGGAATTATTTTTAAGTGCATGCTTAATTTAACATATTTTAAAGAGGTCATTACTCTTTTTAATTAATTTTTATATGATTTTTAAAAGTTATATTTTTTTGAAGAATATATATATATATATATATATATATATATATATATATATATATATATTTCACAAACGGGCACTAAGTTACTTATCATCTTTTCCTTTATCCCTTTTATATGATGGTGATTGGCGACCAAGTAAATGATTAGTAGATATATCCAGATAAAATAAAAAATAATCCTACAACATCAAAATTGTAGTATAGAACTCGCATTTACTTCATAAACTAAATTATCGATTTGAAAAAAATATATATTCAGAAAAATCAGCTATAAATATAAAAATGCTCAGCACAACCACAAATTCGGTTGCTGTTGTACCTTAACGTGTTTGATATCCAATAGTCAAAGTAGTATTGGTCAATGGTTCTATAATAAATACATAAAAATTCATTGTATAAATATCTGTCAATAAAACATTGGCTAATTCATTTTCAATATCATGTTCTATATGAGATTTTTTAATTCAGCAAAAAAAAAAAAATTTATACACAATTTAATTCTAAAATCTTAATGAAAAGTAGACACGTATCATAGTTCATAACTGACACTCGGCTATAAATTCCATCTTAATTTGAAAATGAATTTAGATAATTTTTTAATAATTAGTTTAAAGATATTTTGCTTTTAGATCCAATAAAATCAAGTACTACTTCTTCTACTTCATTATAATTGTTGTATAAAAAAATTATCCTTTAAGTTATTTAATGTAATATTAATTATTTTCATTTATATTTTTTATAATATTAATGATAGGTAACAAAATGTATATATTAATTAATGATATAAAATTAGTTTTTAAAATTATAAGTTTTTTTATTTATATAAAATAATAGTACGATCATTACTTTACTTTAGGAAGAAAGGAGTATTATTTTTTAATTGTTTAATACAGAGTTAAAATCTTAAGAATTTAATAATGCAAAATGTCATAATGTCACTCACATGCAGTGGCTTGTGGGGGCTCCCAGCATGTCATGTCATTCACTTGTGAGGAATTTTAGAGTTGACACACTCCGGTGGTCACTCGCCTTATCAGCTTCCACCTTCAATTATTATTACTCTCAAATCTCAATTATTACCACCTTTAATTCTCTCCATTCATTTGTCACCACTATTAATATCTTCTATCACCTTCACAAAGAAATTCAATTCAGCAACATACTTTTAATTACGTTACCATGTTCAAATTGTAGTGAATGTTTACTTTACAATTGTAAATGTTGCAATGTGTGTTTTAATATAAATTTAACATATAGAAGTAAAATAAACACAAAAGTAAGAATTCTGATATGTTAACAAAATTATTTGTCTTAATTGTAATTTTGTAACTGCAAACCAAGTATGCTCCTAGTTTTAGTTCCATTTGTTGGAATTGTTTGTATATGGAAATTGGAAGAACTGCAAAATGGCAATTGAAGCATTCGTCAAATCAAACAGAAGTTATGACATGCTCCACTAGGTAGAGTTTTTCTTTGTCTAGAACCATAACAAACATGAGATGTTTGTATGGTACCCACATAACAAGTACAAAGTAAAGTTATTATACGGTGTTTATACTTCTAGAAGAAGAAGAACTCTAAACGTGTCAGAACTTTTCAGCGGAACAAGGACAAAAAGAGTGGAGTGTATATATTTTACATATTTCTTGTATTTGATGGCAGAGAACTTCTGCTGGGCATTAAACATCATCACAAGAAGAAATAGCATGCCAAAATTTCTTAATCCTACCCTCAAATGTGGCCACTCTTGACCTACAATTTGGCAAAACTGATTGAACAATTCGGATGACCAGCTTTTCCTTATAAGGATAACACTTTTTAAAAGTAAAAATTAATTATACTTCCTGTACTTGATTTCATCCTCCCCTCTCTAATTAAAGCTGGATTGGGGATTCATAAATTCTGGTCTTTGTGGTTGTATATACTTAGTACTTGTTGATATGACCCATAGAACTGATTCGAGGTCGAATATAGTGATGATCATAGACAGATTGACCATAATCCACAGGCTTAATAACAACAGTGTCCTTCTTCCCATCCTGCTCTTGCACTGCCCCAAACACTATCTCATTGGTTTCCTCATGGCTTTGCTCATAGTAAGTGTGAGGGACTGATGAATGGTACTGATGGCGATGATGTTTTAGTTGTTGTTGCTGCTGCTGCTGTTGGTGTTGGTGTTTTAGTTGTTGCTGCTGCCGAAGATCTCCGTCCCATCCGCTATAGAATGCGCGACTTTGCCAAAGTTGTTGCATATTTTCTGCATCCTTCGACATGAAAGCATACGTTTTCCGTGGTGGTGGTGTTCTAGGGTCAATTGAAGGAGGCTCATCTTCATCTGGAATCACAAAACTTTCTTGCACAGGCCAAGCATTTACTTGCTTTTGAGGTTGCTGGAACAGTGGTTGGCTTTGAAATTCATAGCTCTGTGGTGGGTTTTTTCTGAAACCAGGAAATAACGCTCCCATTATTTCCACTACTGATGCCCCAGCATTAGCAAGAAGCTTCCCAATGGATCCAAAGAAACTTTCTTCTTGCTTATCTGATTCATCTTCTGATGGAATTAAAGGAGGCCTGACAGAATTCAAGGGCTTTTGATATGGACTTGGTGAAATGCCAGACATTGCTGCACCCTCAGCCTACAAAAGCAGCAGATGAATAAATGACTCAAGACTTCGTATGTATTCACATAACAAATTTAGCAACATTAGACTATGCAGTTTTAGAGAAGAAAGGACAACTTTAAGTTCTGTGGCTAGTATATATAGGTAATCTTGAGTTAAAAAGAAAAAATCATAATTTGAAAACTATAGCATAACATCAAAGGAGAGATTTATTGGAAAGCTGAGAACAGTTGAACTTCCCAAAATAACTCCAGATATCTACTGCATATAGATTAATTGAAGTTCTATCAACGGACAATCATATTTATTTATGACCGATTACGTTCTGATGTCTATATCAGATTTACTATAATGAATCAGAAGGCAGAAGGCAGAAGACAATAATGGGCACTCACATCCTTAGATGCTACAATTGTACCAAGTCTACGCTGTAATAATGCAAGCATATAACCAAAGAAGCCAGCACCAATGAGCACTGCAATTCCTGCAAATTGATTGCAATCAATCTTAATTTTTAATTAGAACATTTTCAAGAGAGAATTTGGATTGAATGACTGATATAGCTTACCAAGTGGAAATCCATTTTCGTATTGATAAGCACAATCGTCAAAGTGTAGTTGGATCTCCCTGATGGCTTGGTTCCCCCTGTCAATGACAAGTAGGGAGCAACTACTTCCAACATAAACCACATCAAAATCATTAGAAAATTTAGCTTCTTCACTTGGACCGTCAACATGACCCCCTCCTTGGCTCCATTTTCCTCCAGCAATTGTTGTCACCCCTGAAAACAGAAACCTTGATTCAATAAGAAAGCTCCCACCTCTGATTCTAATGTAAGAGAAAAGGAGTCTTATGGGGTAGAGGAGGACAAAGGATTGCTCAGAGTATAACATAATGCTTGCCTGAATCACTAATTTTCCTAATTGCCATGTTCATTATATCTGCAACATAGATATTTCCTCGGTTATCAACCGTTATCCCTTTGGGGTGATTCATCCTAGCTTCCCTAAACCTTCCATCAACATGTCCAGAATATCCTTCAGCAGATCCTGCCACCAGCTTAGCTCTGCTGTCTGCAAAATTGCATTGCACATGCCATTTTTCAAGTAAAGAAAATATACACATTCAAATAAATTGGTTCAAGTGTGGCAGAAAAATTACATTAAATAGAGAATTCTGAAGTCCCACAGACACAACAGGTTCAAAATGCATTACAGTTATCTTATAAAAGTGTGATACATCTTTTTTCATATGTCTCATAAGAAATAACTAGAGTGACATGATGTCATGCTTAGCACATAGCACATTAATTCAAATCTTTCGTGATTCCACAATGGAAAAAGTCTAACAACCTAGTTATGCTGATTTTACGAAATTAAATTAAACAAAAAATAAATCAAATGAATCAGATCACAAACTTAAGCTACCATCCTACCAATTAGACACACTTACTCAAAGAAAGCGAGGACGAAATCCTATAAATGTTACTATTAGCCGAATCCAGAATGAGAAGCTCCCCATTAGGCAACACCTCAACTGCATAAGGCTCAATTCCAAGTTTGCTTCCATCAAACACGGTTTCCACAGTGTACCCACTCTCGAACTTCACCATCGACTTCGCACCAATCGCTGCAACATTTCAATTCCGCATAACCAAAAACTTCAAATAAAAGAAACAAAAAAAGAAAAAAGAATGCAATCTACATTGTATAGTTTCATACCGGTTTTGGTGGGTGCTTTGAGTGACCACACCCATTTGGTGAATGCAGGCACGGCATTTGAGAGAAACCCACTAACAATCTCTGCAAAAAGGAACAAACTTTTAAGAAAAGAACTTGAATGAGTGAAACTGAATTGAAATAAGAAAATGGGGTACTCACTGACGGGTAAAGTAGTGGATGGTGCAGCTGAGGCATTGCAGAGTAGAAGCAAAAGTGTGAAACTCAACGCAAAATGGAGCTTTGCCATTGATCCTGGAGCGTAATGAAGCACCCAGAGAGGGTTTTTCTTGTGCAGCTGGGAAATGCAAGCTCTGAGAAAAGGAGGGAAACCCTAACACATTGAGCTTGAAGAAATGGGGGGCACTGAGAGAGTGGTGTTAACAGAAACTGAAACAGTGAGTTTGGACTTTGGAGAGTCTGGTGTGTGAATGGAAAAGGAGAAGGGGAAAGGCAAAAGAGACAAGAAAAAGAAACCGAAAAAGCAAATGGGGACTAGTGGACCATAGCATAGCAAGAGAGAGAGTCACACTAACAGTAAATGAAGAGAATCATCAACAGCCACTATTGTCTACCTTCATTTCTTATAGTTCTGTATTATTTTTAATTATGTTATTAGTATAGATTATTTATGGATTTTATTGATGATTAATCTTTATCAAGGAATTAGGTTGATTATTTTTAGTGATATATTCTTTTTTTTATTATATTTTTTTATCCACAAGACTCAAATCCAAAAATTTAATTAAAGAAACCATATCAATACCACTTTAATTAATGACTTATTTGTATATTTTCGATATCAATAATAAATTCTGACCAAAATTAAGGTAATTTTTTCTAGGTGGGAGATCACTTTATTCTCCAATCCATATTAATCCGCAATCAATCCAAGATAATTTTCCACATAAAAAGAAGTCGAATATAATTCTTGATATCTTAATCAGATAATTCTCTACATACAAATGCACCAACGTACCATTGTGTGAACCTTTAAATTAATCAAAGTAACTTATATAAGTGTAACTCTTGTACTATTAACTAATTAAAATTGTACAAAACTTATTCACAATGTCATAGTTTTTTTTTTATTAAATTGATTTTAAGACATATTTTTAATTATATTTAATGGTTTAGAATTAATTTAAAAAAATAATAATTTGATCTTCCTTTAAAACCAACAAAACCTTACTATTACAATATGTCATTGTGGTGATAAGCACTAGTGAAAAACAAACATTCTCTATTGCCAGATTTAGCTATTACCGCTGCCATGCATGTGGTAAGGCTGTAAAAGGGTTTCACATTAGTTTCTTTTCTCTTGTCAAATTACTTTTTTTAACATAAAATCCCACTATATATTCTGCAAGGAATATCAATCTCTCATATTATAGTTAAATATCCCCTAAAAAAATTATAGTTAAATATAGAACGTAGTGGTTCACATTGATAATGTCAACACTAAACATTGCATTAATTAATCGAGTGCGCGCGTTTTCTTGTTGGTCTATTAAATGATTTGTACCATGTATATTGAAAATAAAAATTACTGTTTTTTTGGGCTATGGCCACGCTGATTATAAAAAAAAAATAATACTAAATCATTATTGTTTTTTATTCATGGTGTAGAAGAGCTTATTAATTAGTACGGCTTGCATGCAAATATTAACATCTTTTAAAAAATAAAAATACGTAAAAATATTGAGTGCCTTAATGCTCTTATTTATTGTTTAAAATAATTTATAATATTTGTGAAGAACTTAAAATCCTTTTTTTCTATAATTTAAACAAATCCAAGTATACTATAATTAAGTGGCACAATGAATAACAACATCTTTCTTAAAATTATAGAAACTGAAACAATGAATTTACTATGCTGTACATACGACATGCTTTTTCCCAGTAAAATTTGTAGCTATAATAGCATTTAGAATTTTTAATATATCAAAATAGATAATGGACCCCCTCTCCTACCCACACACAAGAAAGAAATAGCATAGATCACATATGAGTGTTGATGCGCCTCACTAATAGGCATTCTCTTTTCATATAATATCTTATAACAATTTGTATCATTATAGCTACCCTTTTTTCATAAATGAATTGTTTTGTGGTCCATACCAGCATGGAGCAACGAATGAACATGAGGTTAATTTCATCCCTACCCATCATTACTTTTTCTTCTGTTTTTAGTCTTGACTAGTAGTGATAACTTAAGAATCTCACACAAGGGCAAAGGAATGATTAGTATTATGATGAATTTGTACACCAAGAATTAGTTATTACTATCAAAATTCTACTACATCCTTTTCTTATTGTGCAATCAGCAAACACAACTTAATTAATGATCATGGGGACAGATCTAGTTAACACAAACCTTGATCATGATGGCTTTCAAGACCAAGCTGTATTAGCCAATAATGTTGGCTATGTGTATGTATACATAGCTGGCAATTATGTCATGCCACGTGATGAGACTGTTGTGTAGCATTGCTATTTCCAATTCAAGTGATGCTTGAATTCATCAAGATCATATTGAACATTTTTTATAACATTATATATATATATATATATATATATATATATATATATATATATATATAATATAATCCCCCCAAAAGGAGAAAGCAAATAGTGACACTGTGACAGTGCAAGACAAATGTGGACAATTTTTGTATTACTTCACGAGACAAACAACAAAATTACAACACAGTCTCCTTCCTTTTTCTTTTCCTAATGCAGTATCAGCAAATTAAACAGATCGATCGAGATATGTCATACTGAACTAGCTGGTAGACAAAAATAGAAATTTGCATTGTCTACTTATTTATGCAACTGGTTAGTTGCTGGCTTGCTGCAGTGGCTATCTTCTCCCAAAATTCCATAGGCTAGGTCATTTTGATCCTCAGTTTTTTGGGTCATTTTGAAGTTGCAGCAGCAAGTGTTTCCATAGTGATCTAACAAATCAACACAAAAGATAGACTTTACTTAGTTCTAGCTAAGAGCTGCAAAGTAAACGTTTAATCAAACACGTTCTAAGTAAATAACATTAAATTGTTAGTAATACTTATGTATTTTTATAAGTTTTTTTTTAGTATTAAGACTTATTCTAGTCCTGATGAGTCCCTATGACCTAGTTTACCTATAATTTTGTTTTAAAAAAAAAAAAAAAAAGGAAATTCAAACATTAAGTCAGTTCCTCATTGTAAAAAGCTTCAAATACAATGGTACAATTCCAATCAAGTTAGAAGCATTAACTCATCATCTCTAGTTAGAAAATATGCAACCTTTATTTTGTTTTTGGCCATTCACTCATCCGATACGTTTGCCATTATTCGGGTACTTTATTCTTGTGAAAATTAAACATGGAATATTTTCAATATACGGATCCTTTTTATTAAAAGAAAACAAAAAATAATCAATGTTTTTTCCCATTGCCAAAATCAAGTTTGTAAGGAGTGAAAATATAAATCAATGTGCCAGTAGCATTTTGATCAATGATTGGCACACATCATTTGCACTCACATTCGTGTTGTATACATATGCACAAATTTTACTGCAGTAGATCCTTTTAAAAAATTCTGGTCACTTACACTCCGATCCAATGCTATCAATTGTTTTTATCAGCATTTAAGATACTCCTTCCATCTTTATGTATAAGTTTTAATTATTTAATTCATCAACATTAAAAAAGAGTAGTTAATTTAATTAATAATAATAAATTTATATATCTTAAATTTATAATTGTTTTTCAAAACTATTCTTATTCTTAATATTTCTTTTTTTTCTAATGATTTGTTAAGTATCTTTTATTATTTAATGAAAGATATTTCTAATATAAAAAGAATTAATATAAAATATTATAAATTTGATATTATAAAAAAAATATCATTTTAAATTTGAATCTTATAAATTAATTAAAAAAATTATATTATAAAAGTACAGAAACATTACAACAATATGCATCATAGTCTTGCATATCCAATGCTATTAATCAATGGAGAAAAGTTAGATTAGATTAAAAATAATAAACATAAAAGGGTCATCGTAGAGTATAGAACATTTTGAGGGAGATCAACACGTGCCACCTCAACTAGCCCTCATGCATGTGAGAATAGAATATATATGTTAGTGCAAGTAACGAATAACGGGTATGAGTCTACAATGTAGTACATGAAATTCATTTTTAGTTTAAATAATTTACTAATGAATCTATGAGTAAACACAAGGTATATAGTGCTAATCGGAAATCAATAATCGATGTATAAACTTGTCCTTTTGTCAACTGTGATGAGTATTCCGAACAAACTACTATTGGACACTTTTTGTGATTCCCTATGCCTAGCTTGGATTTCAACAATGTGACCATACACATAGAATAGGTTAATGGTAACAGCTACTAACGCCTAAGAATAAAACGACTCCATCACTTCTTTATTATAAGAAATAAAATGATTTCGTACTTATTAAAAAGTTAATTAGTTTTATTAAAATGTGTAATCTTTAATTAAAAATAAATATATTTTAAACTATTTTATTAAAATTTGATATTAAGTATAAATTTCTTACTAAATGAATAATATTTTAAACATAATTTCATTAAATGAAATAAAAATAATTAAAATTTACTTATATAAGAGAATAAAAAAATATGTTTCTTTTAGTTATAAAAGAGAATTGGGGGAGAGAACAGCTTTGATATGATAAAATTTCTTCATCTTTTATTATAAGATATTATTTTAAAATTTCTTTATTACTTTATAAGATTCTTTTTTATTGTCCTAACATTAATTATTTTTTAT
>PYAF01003908.1:36628-132346 GCA_007407185.1 Glycine tomentella | reverse complement strand
CATCTATTTCAACCTTGAGGGATCCCACATAGATCACCTCAGTGTCACAAGAAAAACCATCTTTTAACTGTAACAGAATAGAATCCTCATCCAAACTGAAACACCATTTACCAGTTTGAATATCTCTTTTGGCCTGCAATGGCAACATGTTTGCCACAAGGATTTTCCGCTCCCGATAACCAGAAGAGCTAACATCAGAGTCCCCATCATATCTACCATAAACATCCAGATCAGAAATAACTCCAGGAACTGTCATAATCCTTGGAATAGTTTTTGGCGTGTGAGGAATATCCAGTAAACCTCCAGCTAAGTCTAGTAGATTAACATATGATCTTGATGCCATGAATGATCCAAGGGAATCTTTTCTTTAATGCCTTTTTTCCTATCAATTCACATACACACAAAAATAGTTAATAATTTTTTTATAGAAGAAACACAAATTCTAACCAGTATCCTACCAAATATTACAGATAATTATGCAGATTTATCTACTGTTATTCTCACTTGTGATTCTTTCCAGGCACATTTGGTAGCTTAGTTCTTAGAGTTTATAAAGGAACTTGGACAGATTACTTGAACAATAGCAATTAGCAAAATATTTATTTTCTTTTGTATTAAAAAGAATAGTTAACAAGCCATTCATTAATGCACACAATAATAAGTTGCAACTTAAAACATATATTTCCAGGCTACAAGTATTCCTACATAACACAGAATACGATATTCTCCACAGAACTATGATGAATTGATGATCAAGGTAGTTCAGATTGTGGACAACTAACTAATAAACAGCAGAAGGTGCCTTACAATAATTCATCAAAGAATGCTAACTCTAATATTAATGGATCTTATGATAAACAGTCAGGACAACATTAAAAGGGTCATTAGGATTGCTATTTGCTGTAAACAAAACACAATTATTCTGAAAGCAATTAGCAATAACTAGGTAACATTTATTTACATCTAGGCTCCCCAAACCCAGAGAAAACTAAAAGCAAATGAACAAATAACTATATTTGAGATCTCTGGAAAGTAAGGCCAAAAATAAAAACTTAACCATGGACAACATTAATTGCATATATGATGTAATTTTTCACTAGATCGAGGAACATGATGCCGACTTCACTTCCTACCAAAGGGGAACATCAACGACACAAGAGTCAAACTAGACTACACATCCATATAAACATAATTGTAGCACCTCATCGTTAATGACACTAGAAATAATAAACAATTGTTGGACTCTAGATTAAGAATTATGTAACGACAAGAACAGGTAGAAGATGTGGCCTTAAACAGGAAAATTCAATTCTGTTAATAGCGAATCTACTCTGTTTAAATGTAAATCTCATATCATGAATCAGACGGATCCACTTTCCATAGCCATGCCTTCAATGCCAATACATAATAATAATAATATCAATACACACAAATTCTATTCCACACAGGTTGCATACGCACCCATTTTCAGAGAATTAACTCAAAAGTTGAAACAACAAAGCCGGTACAATATCAACAAAATAACAGGTAGAAACTGTTCAAAATTTTGAGATTTCAGATGAGTTCAAAAAACGCTTGAAAAAAAAAAAAAAAAAAAAAAAAAAAAAAAACCTAAAATTACAATAACTGGGAAACCATTGATTCTATAGAATGATGAAATTCGATAACTACAATCAAGTAATTAATACACATCGGTCCAAAAAAAATTAAAACCAAAAATACATATATTCCATCAAATAACCACAAGTTAATAATAATAATAACAACAACATTACTAACAAAAATAAATAAATATATAAATAATAAATAAATAAACAGAGAAAAGAGGTTTGAAAATTGAAAAAATAAATGGAAACTCGCACCTTAAGCAAATTTAAGCTATAAATAAATATTCAATCACAACATTACCAGACTTCAATAATCGATTTCCTGTTGAAAAATAAAATTCTTAAAAATAACTATTAATTACAAAATAAAAACAAATAAAAAAGAAGAGCAAAATATTCCATAAATAAAAAATAAAAGCATTAAAAACGCGAACGATCAGGAGTCAGGAACAAATAGGTAAGTGGAAATGATAAAAGTTTAGAAGAATTTTTTTTTTTATTCAAATTAGAAACCTGTAAAGAAGAGAATAAAAAAGAAGTTGAGAAGTGAAGGATCGATCACCTTGAAACGGCGACGGCGAGTTAACGGTGCGAGAGTGATCTGAGGAGAGTATAGGAAGGGTGCGTTGCGTTGCGTAACAACGAACTGAGAGAGAGAGAGAGAGAGAGAGAGAGAGAGAGAAACAGAGTTGTTTTGATGGGGGAGTGAAGAAGAACGAGATTGCGAACAGCTAATATTATATACCAAGGGTCACTGTACAACTACAACTTCAGTGGATAGAATTTTTCTTTTCTTTTTTAAATAAAATAAAAATGGGGAATTAAAAAAATTCCATTTGTTTTGTTTTGTGTCTAGCTATCTAGCTAGCTAGAGTAGACGTCCATCTCAAAGCTTACAATTGCAAGCTTTACTGCACTTTGCCGCACTTCGATTCAATGGATAATATGGATTTCCTTTTTGACGATATTGAAGTTACATTTTTACCCTTGCGTTTATTTTTCTTGCATATGTATATGGATTACGGAGAAATACCATTAGTACAATCTCTTGACCACATTTTTATTATTGGCTTGAAATTTATCAAAAAATTATAATTTTTAATGAATTTCCCAATTCATTAATATTTTATTTATTTTTTTAATTTTTAATAAATTTTAATTAATATGAAAGTGTGTTGGAAAGAATATGTAAAAGAATATATTACTGGTGCTTCTTTCGTATATTAATTAGTTAGTTCATACGATTTATATGAATTATTACCGTCTTTACTAAAGTGAATAAATGTGTAATGCCAAATCTCAATGTTGCCTTTCTAAAGAAAAAATTATAATGTGGAAAGATAAGAATTTATTGTTACTTTAAAATTAGGTAAGATTATGGGATCTTCTGATTTAAATTAACTGTCGATATGCTTATACGGGAAGTTTCTAAATATGTACATTTGCTTGATAAAAATAGTATATACATTTGTGGACATTAAGAGATTTAAGTTCCTTTTATTATGAGATATAAATATAAGATAAAAAGTTAAAATGAGAAAGCTTTTGTTAGAAAGAATATTTATTACACTATGGACATGAAAACCTATTTTTGTTTTTTTAAGTAATTTCAAATATTTAATATGTCAATTCAGACAGAAAACAAATAAAAAAAATCAGTAAATAATTTGGTAAGATTAGACATGTAAAGTGTGTACGCTGAAAAGAATGAACCTTTTGTTAAATTTATATATGATTTTATAACATGAAAAAACTGTATCCATTTTCTAAATGAAAGAAAAGTTTTAAACAAAATGGATTGCAAAAATTAAATCAAATGTTACTTTAATTTTTTAATCATTATAATGCTGCTTCTTCGATTGTATTTTTTTTATAAAAAAAGGAAAAACAACGAATATTTTGGTCTACTACAATTGGTATGAATAGACTTTAATTTTTATCTTCACGAACTCTTCAACTTTAGAGTAGGTATATATGTAAAGAATTTTGTATCTATTATATTATTGGTCACAAAAATAATGATATTAATCTTTTCTCAGCTAACATGGTAATTGAAATTGAAATATTTTGACAAATAAAGACATGCAATAATACACTAATTTGTCAATTATTGATCGTTTATCAGCATTCTTATCTATAAGTGTGTTCTAAGTACGCCCATCTTCTTTTTATTTTAATAGGAAAAAGAAAAAAATCAACTACATCATCACCTACTCCTCCACAGTGGATACAAAACATTTTATATTATAACATTATCCATGATTCGTCCATATGATATACTCTTTACTATGAAGCATGTGTTAGCCCTCTTAATCAATTATTGTGTTGTTTAACCTACTTAAACTATTACAAAATAATTGTCAGAATCATAGGAGGGGTGCACACGGTAGTGGTCCTTCTTTACTGTTATTATTTTTTATTATTACATTACTGGTTAATTATCGTATGAATGCTGAGTTTTAAATTCTATTTCACTTTTCACACATCATGAAATGGCTTTCGAAATTTCGAATATGAACCACAAAACGAGCCTCCTATTGTTTTTAGCTAACTAACTCTTGAATATAATTACGGTAAAAAAAAAAAAAAAGTTAGCTCTTCTATCATCTAGATACAGAGATAAGCAATCTATTTTGGCAAATTAATATCATTATACTATAGTAACTAACATTTATGATTTAACCATTAACCACGTACCTTAATAGTTTGTTTTCAATTTCATTATATATGGAAAAATAACTACTGCTGTTGTTAATTTGTTCGGATTTTAATTAAACCTCCAAATTATGGTTTTAGCATATATTCTAAGAGCTAAGCTATTATTTAAATCACAATTTAAAAGTTTTTAATGAGACTCTAAATAGGCACGGACATGACTTTTTTCAAGGATTATAAAGATGATAAAGTTAAAATACTAATGTAATATATGTTACTAATTTTTCACCTAAAGCATTACTTATAGTAATAATCTGAGTGTTATAAAAAATCAGTTTAGATCAGTCAGTTGAAATAATCCAATGAGGAATTGATAATATAATTGATGGATTATTTACAAGATCAGAAATTTTATAAAACCAATTGACTGAATAACGATAAGTTTGGGGTGGTTTTAAGTTTTTGGTTTTGGGTTTCAATTGTAATTTTTAAAACAAAAATGTATTTAGTAAAAATGGAGTTGAAATGATTTTTAAAATGTTTTTACACTCATTTTCAAAACCATAAAAAAATTGTTAATTTTAGTTTTAAAAAACACATGTTTTTCATATTTGATAATGACACTATTTGTTATAACCATTATTACTATTACCAATATCATCTATACTCTCACCACCAACATCGTTGTCACCACCACGACCACCAACACCACTATCACTATCACTATCACCATCAATTTCATTGTCACTATCATGATCACCAACACTACTATCATCACTATCATCGACATTTTTATTGTCATCACCACTACCATTATTATTGTCGTCATTGTCATCACCAACACCATCGCATCTGTAATTGTCACTATAACTATTGTCAACGTTATTGTAACCACCACCATTGTCACTGCCAATATCGTTGCTACTAATATCATCATCACCACTGACATTGCTACCAACAATACCACCTTCGTCATCATTACCACAACCACCACTAACATTGCTATCACAGTCACTACCATCACCGTCATTGTCGTCACAACTTTCATTACCGTCACCACTACCAACATGGCCACCACCAACACTCTACTATCACCACATCATCGTTGCTACCACTATCAATATCACCATTGCCATCACAACCATTATATCTATTATCGCTGTTAATATCACCACCATCACCATTGTCTTCCTTACCACAAAATACTTTTAAATTAATTTTAATAAGATATAAAACTTTCAAATTAAATTTATTTAAAATTAATCATATTTTCAAATTTGGTTTAAAATATTTTTGAAACTAAAATTAAAAATTGATTGTTATTTTTAAAAATTTCAAAACTAAAAACAAAAAATCACCAAAAAAGAATCTCAGTTTTTTTTACGAACCATTGATCTGTTGGTAAAATTGATCCAACAAAAACTCAAAAATGTAATTAGTTTGGATCGGTTATTGGATTATAAATGTTACAAAAGCAAGTGACCGACAAAAATTTGAATGAGATGATGTATTATGCATTTTTTTTAAAAAAAAAAAAGAAATATTGAGTCTATGAATTTATTGGAAATATTTAATATATGTCGGATCATTAAATTTGGTCACTCACTTGTTTGATCAATAATTCCTTCACCCAATTGATAACTACTAATAAAGTTGGTAACGCCATAGTGTGATGAATGGAAGCCACACGTCACAACTTATTCATTTCGACTAATAATCTTACATGATTGTTATTCATTAAAATTTAAATTCATACAAATATGCACATTATCATATTCATTTTAGGTGGCATGGAACTTAACCGCACAAAAAGAAACCCGCACAATAACATCCTGATTTGTGGATGCATATTACACAAGCGTAAAATTGGGACAATACGAAGTTATTAATTGCTAGCTCATATACCATGTTTACATAAAAAATCCATCAAATTTATATATACACATACATAAAAACTTTCACTGGAAAAGGGTAGAAGTGTAAGTGTAGAGTGTAAACAATTAATTAAAGGGATGAGCAAAAGGCAAAATTGATGTAGGGAAGGAGGAGTTGGAAAGTGAAAATGAAATGTGATAGATAAGCTTGGAGCGAGTAAATGCCAGCTAGGTAAAAGTAAAATAAAATAAAAGACAATATAACGCGTTTGGATCTTCCAAATTAATTTGAACACGTACGTCCTGTACACAAATTAGTTTTTTTTTCTTCCGTTAAACGTATTTTTTTAGGTTCCACTTGTTCTTTTGGTTTTTTCAAGTTTAATTTAGTTTTCTGATTTCTATAATCAATTTAATTTAATTTTGTCATCTAAATGATACTAAAGATGTTATAAAATGCTCATTTAATAATAATTTTAAATTATCATAAAATACAATAACACTAACATATTCCTAACACATATTGAACTAATTTTAAAAATTAAAAAATCTAATTGAAACAAAAAAATAAATTAAATTTAAAATAAATTAAAAGACAAAGAACAAATTTAACCCCAAATTAGATATACTAATGTAAGATTAATCTAAATATCACATGAGGGAGTAAAACGGATTCGAGTATTTGGAATTACAAAAATATCACCAAAATAGCTAAAATATCGATTAGAAAATTTAACTTGTATATATAGATGTTGTACATATTGTATTTTCATGCTTGTGTTTTTTAGTGGCTATTTAGCATTCAATTTATTGAGATCTATAAATCTTTTGTGATGGACTTACTGAAAAATCTTCTTTGGATTTATTCAAAATTTTTAAAATTCATTTATTTCTTGCGAAGGTGATTTGTTTTGATTTTGACACATTTCATATAACAGAATTGTATGGGATTAGAATATGGGTGATTATAAACAAAATGAAAAAAGAAAAGAAAAAGCTCACACATTTAAATTTTTCAATTCATATTTGTATCGAAGCTAACATTATAACATTCAAAAAAAAAAAAGAAGAAAAAAATCCCAAATTACCAAACTCGAAGCTCTTGAAAGGAGATAAAGGGTACAAAAAATTGAGTCATGGAGCGTGAGAAAGTGAGTCAGCTTCACACCCCAAAAATGCAGCACTTCTGAGTCTGACTTTCCTTTTGGATAAGCATATCATACTCCCATATGCCTTACGCCATTTAACATACCCACTAATATTTTTCCACTTTCCACTTTCCACTTTCCAACTTCAATGGAATATCGTTACTAATCATACTTCACACCTTCTGCCCCAGCCATTTTTTTTTTAATCACCATTCATCCATCTTCCTCTATTGTTTCAATTTCAACTTCTTAATGTAAGTCAACATTATACCTTATGAGTAAATATTTATATGTACGGTTCATTATCACTTTTAACTCGTGATGGATTATTTTAGTTTGATGAATGATATAAAGTTGCGTTAAATTTTTGGAAGAATTTTTTTTTTGTCTATAGTGATATTATTTAAATAGAGTAAAATTATTTCTCATATAAAAGATATATATAATCTTAATTAAACTAAAAAAATATATGTTTTCAGTATTCAATTATAAACTATTATGTAAAAATATTTTTTTAATATATGTATGAAAATCTCATATTTTATTCTATCTAATTTCTATTAGAGGGGTTTTACAAGAAGTTCTTTTTATGGTATATTTTTTTGGCCTTTTACCCCAAAAAGAAGTGCTAGCCTTTGCATTGTTTTGTTTATATTAGTAATTTTGGTCCGCACATGAATGATAAAACGGTGGAAATCACATCACATTCCCGCCTAACTTGTTAAATACAATGTTTTATTTATTTTTAAACACAGAAATAAAAATAGTTATATGCTTTTATGTAGACCCTAAAAAATTCAACACAGAATCTTGCCAAAATAGCATACAATGACTAATTTAGTAAATTACGATTAAAATAAATGAAGAATGGTAAAAAAAATGATGGATTACCATGCAGCCACTGATATAAAGGGCGAAGTAGGTGTGCATAAAAAATAAAACAAAACTTAAATATAATAATTTTTTTAAGTAAGATATTCTTATATTTGAAGTATAGATATTACAAAAGATAAATTTTATCTCTTCTAACAAAGTTTTTCTCATATGTATCATAAAAAAAATCAAATTCCTATTAATATATTTTAAAAAATTAATTATTTATCAACTATATTATACCTTATGAGTACTTTAAACATAATAGTTAAATGTGTAATATTTTAGACATAATAGTAGTTAAATATCAAAAGGTAATTAGGTTGGTTCCTAACAAAAATGAACCACAATTCGATCAGGTGCCTATTTGTCCAAACAATAATTAGCTATATAATAGAAGTTTACCTTGACATCAAAATCAAATTTATCTTTACAATGATGACATTAGAATTTGAATTTATAGTTTTATGCGAACCATTTAAGTTTTTTTTATTAATTTAATTTGAGTTGCTTGCTTTAGTTGTAATTTAAGAAATTTTATCTTAGGGTCAAAGATTATATATCTGTCATTTTCAATCTAAAATTATCCTAATAATAATTAGTTTAACCCCACCTAAAAAATGAATCACCTACTTATAAATTAATTCATCTATAATTTTTTTTTTTTTAAAAAAAAACAGGACCATTCAATATGATATCATATCACATCACATCACTTCGTAACTTGTCAATGTAAATTTTCAAAGTGGGGATAAAAAAAAAAAAATAACAAGACGCTCTCAACTCTTACTCTCTTACCATTTTCCACATCCCAGGAAAGTATACAGATCACAAAAGCACACGCGTCAAGATCGCCAGAATCACACGCGCCATCTCAGGGTGGAACGGTACGGAGGAGTCGCACGTGTGAGAGGACCAAGTTTGGTGGGGCCGGCACGTGCCAGTGTGGATGGATCCCATTAGTGTGAAACGCGTGGCGAGCACGTGACTGCGATGGCTTTATTGGTAGATGAACCGGAATGCATGGGCCCGGCTTATCCGGTCACCGCGTTATACGGAAATGGTTTTAAAAAAGGAAAAGAAAAAAAGTTAGTTCAGTTTCTGAGAGAGAGACTTATCCAATCCGCAAAATGAAAATGATAAAAAACTAAAAAAGTGACTTGTGTAGATAGTGTGATAATGGAGTTCAGATCCTATACATTACACATCTTCGTTTCTTTTCAACTCCACATGACATGTGGCATTTAAAATTTTTGAGGGCTGAGATCCAGTTCCTATTAACAACTTTCATTCTAATTTTGGGTAAGTTTTCATGAAAATGTTTCAGATTTTATCATGAATGATAAAAAAATATAATTTAATTCCTAAAATTAACAAACTGTGTAAAATCAACCTTATTGTTGAGGTTAAGTATGCACCTATGTGACACTTAAAAAGTGTTGGAAAGATGATTTTTTTAAAAAAATTTCAAAAATTTTAAAGTGAGAAACTATTATTTTCATATTTAATATATAATTAATAAAAAAATTGTCAGGAAATTATAATTCCCGATAATCATCACATTCCACAAAAATAATCCTAAAGAGGGAAGAAACATGTCCAACTTTTACTCTTTTATCCCTCGCTCATACCCGATTTTTATTATTTTTTTTATTATTTATATAAAATGATAGGATGTAGTTTTCTATAACCACCAAAATCAATCAAAATTTCATTGATCTTCAAAGCAAAATATAAAAAAATGTATAGATATAAAAGATAGAATATAAAGAAAAAAAAACAAAAAAAAAGTCACTAAATAAAGCACTTGAGCTTATAAATAAACAAATAGATTATCTTTATGAAAGTATTTTTTTAATGTTTCTTATTATTTTTATTTTATTATCATTTATTTTTAATACCCACTTTTTAATTTTTATAAACAAACAAATAGAATGCACTAACTATCATTCCCAATACCTATTACTACTGCACAATTTGTAATGACCGTCTTGTATTAGTTCCCTCTTTTCATTTGGTTTATATTATTTCACATAAACATCAAGCTTACTTGAATGCATTGGTAACTATCAATCTGGGGTATTATTTTCAATAAAAAGTTTGACTTTTTTTTCTTATTTTGTTGTGGTGTTATTGTCTTGAATAGAGAGTATTGTGGTTGAACTAGAGATGTTTTTGTCGGCATTGTTGGAGCTCTACGAAGGTGTCGTTCGAAAGTCGGAACACAACGTTAACGAATTACACACCCAAGTTAGGGATGATATTGGAAAAAGAAAAAATATTGGTGTCTAGGGTGTAACCGTAATGATGTCAGAACTTGATTAATGTCACTGTTGTTGGCCTTTAAACGGTAAAGAAGGAGGAGGCCGTTGTAAAAACATTAAAAACTGAAAATTTAGTGCATACAATGATACCAAAGATACTTACATTTTAGTCTGACACATTAGGCAACGATGTGACATAATAATAGCACACATGAATTGTGATTTGTGGAGATGTCACATAGGGCATATACCTTAAGAATAATGGAAAAAGAACACCTTAACGATAATAGAAAAGAATTAATAATAAAATTAATTTGTCACTTTTTTTTTTTTACTTTTGAAAATTAAATTATAATCTTCCATATTTTAGAAATGAATCTATCATCATTTTACATTTCAGGAATCAAAATAGATATTCACCCTCTAATTTTTGTTTGGAAAAGTATTGATAAACATCTCTACAGTGTTATTTGACACCTAGAAAAAGAGAAAAATAATAATATAGGCATGATAAGTAATATGATGTGATAAGAAAAAAAAGATAAAAATAAATAAATATGTTGGTAATGTGTTTAAAATTAATCAATGTTCATGTATCACTATTTTTTTTTTCTTTTAACATTTTTCCTTCACCAGTTATGCTCCCCTTCTTTCTCCTATCAGGTGGTTGAGTTGTGGTGTTTGTACTGTTTGAGATTATGCCCATGCAGGCCCAATGGGATATCTAAGTCCAATGTAAATTTGAAGAGAACTGTTTTATATTTTAAGAAAGAGTTATATGTCAAAGATTTTTACTGGTATGTGACTTTTTTTGTCAGCATATAATGCTGCATTTTTGTTTTTATAAAAATGAATAGTAAATAATTTTTTTTATTGATACCCTTAAAGTTTGAGTTATTTTATTTTTGAGCCAATTATGTCTAAGATGTTGTTGGTGGTCGTTAAATTGGTTTATGGTCGGTTGGAGCTTGAGGGGCTTCACTGTGATTATTGAAAATTGCCCTTCAAGATGTTCTCTCTGGGCATGATAATAACTCTTCAACCTGTGTTTATAATATTTGATTAGAATTAAAATACAATGTCAGGACAAAATGGTGCTAGTGGTTATATGATTCCTTTTGAATCTATAACAAATATTTGTGTCATCTTTTTGTTGATAATTCATATATATACTGGTGGGTTAGGTGAAAGGCTGAAATGAAGGAGTGTGAGAAGGAGATGGTAGAACCCATTCTAATTTGCTAAGAATGAAAAAGGTGTTTGATAATTAAAAAATGAAAAAATATTACAGGTTAAGCAGCATGTGGTTATGACAAAATTGGGCTGCTTTTCCTTCATTGATTGCATTGCGTATGTGTTTGCTTTGACTGATGTAGACTTTTTCAATAGATTGATACAAATTTCAAGCTACTATTTCTTTCATAATTAAAACTGATGCAAATTTCAAACTGCTACTTATTTTATTAATGCTTCAATAAGTTAAAAGTTAATTCTAGAGTCTACAATAGTTAAAGTCATTTTATTTTGCTTACTTATTATAAGTCCTATCTGCATAAGGAACCACCTATAATCACAGCAAATACAGTTCTATGCAGTGTTGCCTGTTGATTACCCTGTTGATAAGATCAGCTGATTCAGCTGTTATGTCTCGCTAATACAGTGGATGTATATAAGACAACCTGCATGTCAACTAAAATATGGCGATGATTATATTATCATTGTTAAAAGTACATGATATTTCATTGTTCAATATAAGTTTCAAAGTTATAAATTAGTTTTGATACCTCAGCTAGCTCCATGAAGGTCTGTATATTAAGGGCATAATAATAGTGCAGGAACTGTGAAATCCAACATTCTAAAAGTAACTATTATAATTATCTGTATCTGCAATTGGCTTCAATTTATCTCTAGATAAAATAATGGAATTCCCAAGAGGCTTATTAAACTATTACAGTAACATTTATATTATAATTTCAGCATTGTAGAATATTTAGTCATTAAGCTTGTGATTGTCGTAATAGAACATTTACTCCGATTGTAAATAATCAATAAATATCAAAACTCGTGCATAAGCATAAACCATCATTTCTCTAAAAAAAAAAAAATCTTTCAACAAACTAAAATAGCAACATTTAATTAAAGTACAAGAATTGAAAGTAATTATTTTAAATGCTTACAAGGACGAATATTGGACATTCTCTCCAATAATCTTTGTGTAAATATTGGAAACTTTAAGGCTTCGAAGGACCTTACTTTCAAGTTAATGGAAGAACTAAAATAGGTCACTTTTAAAAGTTAAAAGATCAAAATGAGTCTTCTAAAAAGATAGATGAACAAAATAAATCCAAAAAAATAAGATAAAGAAACAAAAATATATTTTTGCCTTTTTTATAATTTCTTGATAAAACTTAAGAGCATTTCTTTGTCTAAAAATCTCTATCAATCATGTTCCTGTCTACAGATGGTTGACTACTCTTTCTCTTAACTATGTCCTTCACTTCCATATATCCTTTTCTAAGGCTTGGTATGATGTCTCTTCAAATGGTGAGGTGTCTTCCTGCCTAAAGATGGTTGGATATTCTTTCTCTCGGCTATGTCCTTCACTTCCATATATCCTTCTCCAGTGCTTGGTATGATCTAAAGGGTGAAATACTTACAAAAGATACTTTAACGTTTAAGTAAGATCTCAACTTTGAATAATAAATAAAATAATAAATGTGAGTGAACAATGTCTGTTATCTTAAGAATCTCACTTTTATTTATACAAACTTTTTTGAACCTTGGACCTTGGGCTTTCTTGGGATGATTATCATCTAGGTAATCTAATTCTAAGCATGATTAAGAGACTTAATCCATGGCGTCTTTTATTTAGGACTTTTCTGACTTATAAAGGATTAAATATGTATTTGACTATCCTAGCCGAATACTTAGCTGGTGCAAATCACGTGCTAGATTTAGAAGAAGAAAAAATAATTTACACAGAAGAATGAACTAAGCATCTCCTTAAATGATATTTATTGTCTTTTATTTTTATTCGAAGCCTAAGTAAACATAAACTTGAATAAAACTTATAATTTCTTTTATGAAAGTTTACTCTCTTTTTTCTAAGGAATGAAAGTTTACTCTTGTAAACACGAATTTATTATAATAATTATTATTAGGGGTTCAATTTGAGTGTTCACTCTTCACAATTCACAAAACTCCTTAGGCTTCAATATTGATTAACTTTCTCTATTGATCCCATCACCTTGTCAATTTCTCATTATGTTGTTATCTTTTCTTGGACCTAGTCACACATCGGTTTGAAAACACTATGGTTGTCAGAACCAAATTGGATCGGACTAGCCGATTCAATCAGGAACCATTAGCCTATCTGGTTAGTTTAAACCTCAAGACTGATGTGCAATTGAACCAGTCATGAATTGGAGAAATTCATCAAGAATTAGCAAAATTGTTAAAAATCGAGGGTTGGACTAGTTTTGACAGTTCGTCGAAAATCATTTTCTTTTTTGCTAATTGATTTTATTTGTTATTTTTGAACTTAAACCAATAGTTGCTAATGGATTTTATTTGTTATTGTTAAACTTAAATAATATGATGTATTTGATTTGCTTTCATATAGCTGTTACTTTGGTTATATGTTATGACTTATAATACTTTTAAGTGAAATTTAATTTTAAGATTATAATTTATTATATTATGTTATTTTTTTTAATATTACTTAATATGTCATATTTTTAAAAAAATAGTATTTTATTGAAACCAATTCGATCCTGATTAAACCTCAATTGAACCATCAAATGTTAGAATTGTTGTATTCATTGATTTAGTGATCCACCCGATTTTGATAACATTGAAAAACATCACTCAATCTGAGGATATATACATAGAGATACCCAATAGTTGCTAGCCCGTGACCACTTGCTGGTCAAATGGCAACAAGAAGTCGTGGAGCCCAAAAATAAAAGATATTGATGTCGGGTGTTACTATTTACATTTCCCTTTTTCCTTTGTACCATTACAAAATATTTTTGTAACCTTTCTTTAAAAATTACTCTTATCAGAAACTAGCATTTATCAGGCCCGGCCCTGGGGCAGGGCGAGCAGGGCGTCCGCCCAGGGCCCAAAAATTTTTACGCTGGTAGTTTAAGTAAAAAAGTTTTATTAAAAAAAATAAAATAAAAACAAAACCTATGTTAGGGGTCCATTTTGTGTGTTAGGGGTCCATTTTTTCCATCTATTAATTTTAATATTATTTGCATTTCAAAAAATTTGTGTATTAGAGGTTCATTTTTTCCATCCCTGAGTTTTAATATTATTTGTATTTCAAAAAATTTATGTGTTAGGGGCCCATTTTTTTCCATCTGTTAGTTTTAATATTATTTGTATTTTAAAAAATTTGCATGTTAGGGTCCATTTTTTGTGTGTTAGAGACCCATTTTTTTATCCCTTAATTTTAATATTATTTGTATTTCAAAAAATTTGTGTGTTAAGAACTTATTTTTTTCATCCCTTAATTTTAATATTATTTGTATTTTAAAAAATTTGTATGTTAAGGCCCATTTTTCTATCCCTTAGTTTTAATATTATTTGTATTTCAAAAAAAATATATGTTAGGAGCCCATTTTTTTCACTTTGCCCTGGGCCAAAGAATTTTCAGGACCGGCCCTGACATTTATTAGGGGTGCTAAGAACCAAACAATACTGAAGTGAAAACTGAAAATCAACCCAAAAATCTGCAAATCGCTCAAAATAGAAATTCGTTGGATTATGTTTTGTTTCTTTTCTTGTGAAACCACGTAGTTCAATTTGTAATTTGCAATTTGAAAATCGAATTTAACCAAACCAAAATAGCTTAAGTACTTTAAGTATGTTTATTTTTTTTTGCACAGTAGGTATCTTATACAAAATGACAGTGCTTCTGCGTGTTTTGTTTGAGGCACTTTCTAATTTTTATTCTCTAACTATTTTGATGTATAATGAATTGTTGGAACTTTTATTGTCCATTTATAGTGTTGAACTAATTTTTATTCAAATTTTGTCCAATTAATAATACTTTTTTTTAGCATTTTCTTAATACTTGCAAAATTTTAAAATCACAAAACCGAACCAAACTGTAAAAGACTGGTTTGGTTTGGTTCGAATTTCGTAATTAATGTAAATCGAATCAAATTACACCGCACTTAATTTTTTTATTTGGTTCAGATAATTTTGAATCAAAATTGTATTGTAAACATAGTAGAGGTCATGTGGGACCCACATGCACCTTGTGTCTTTCTCTCTTCTAAAGGAAACTTCCATTAAATGGAAAAAAGACTAACCCTAGCCAACACTCCTAGCTTTTATTGTGCATCTTGTACCAAATACAATGGAAATTAATTTCTATTGTGTATCTAATATAAAAGTACACAACAAATCTAATTTTGTGAAAGATATTTTTATAAAATGTTTTTTTAATCTTATTTTTCCTTTCTCTTTCCCTTTTCTTTTTCCTTTTTTTTTAACATCCTCGTATTTATTATTGGGTTTATCTAGACCCCAATTAACTTGGGTTAAAGGTATTGTTGATATTATTGAAGAGAAAAAGATGGTACAAATGGTAACCCCATTGATGTGTAGATCGATCCATTAAGCTAATACATATCCTGCACCATGAGTGCACCCCCATGGCATGCTCTTTGAAATCATTTCCATTTTTATATTATGAATTTGATCTTTTATTATTTCTATTCATATTTTATAATCATATATCTTATTTTAATTTCATGACAAATTTTTTAAATTTACATATTAAATCAATACTTTTCTTCTAAATTTATTATGCAAGATTTCTATTTCTCTTAATTTTAATCCGCATTTAAAAAATCTAGTGAAAATAAACAAATTACCATTAAAATGTTATCAATTAAATCAAATATTCTTTTGAATATTTTCCATTTATATTTTTAACATTTCTTGCATGTAAAAAGTTACACGCAGTGCATCAAATATTTACTAGTTCCATGCAGTAAAAAAATACTTATAGTTCCATATTATTATTTTTAAATGTTCCATCTTTTTTTTTTTTTTTTTATATCTTGAAGACCGAGGTTTGCTACCGAATTTAATTTTCCCCGCCATTCACCAAGACAAGGGAAAACCATAGATGTGATATAGGCAAGGGCAAAAATGATCAAAAACTTTTATACTATTTTTCCTTCACACCTGATGGCTTTTGACTATATCTATAATATGCAATATTTACATTATAGCTGTATCCTATGAGAAAGAAAAAATTAAACTTGGTACATCATCCCAACTTCCAGAGATGATGCATGAGGCACACCAGTAACAAAGGAGGGTGCCCTGCTATTTCTTCTTAGGAATTCATACACTATATTAATGCCTATTTTCTTCAACATGCTAGACCCTGGTTTTGCTCTCATGTGTGTCTGTCCTGTAATGTAAGCTACCCCAGCCTCCCTGGCTTCCATCACCTCCTCCAACTCTTCCATTACACTTGTGTCAATCTTTGGACTCTCTGGTACCAAAAACCTTACACTTTTCTTCTGCTGCTGCATCACATTGGGTGACTTTATCTCCTTTAGTTCTGATGGACCTGACAAGTCTACATTCTCCACATTATCTACTTTATTCTCAGTCATCAAAAGGGAATGTGTAGAACATGTCCCTAAAACTGCCATTCTCTCATCCTTTACGGGCTCATCATTTGAAGAGTTTGACCCAGTTCTTTCTGTGCGTATGAACTCTGCTATGCTGCACAAAAGATCATTCTCAAACTCAACATCATCTCTGTGGACATCACGGTATCCATATCGCACTATGCACCGGTAGAGTCTGAACTCTTTTGGACCAACACGACCAACTAGAAACCGTTCCTCAGGTCTAACATGTGGAACCGGCACGTGTTTGATGCATAGAAAAACTAGGACCTGATGGAAGGCCGGGAGGTTGGTTACAAAGTGGGAGAAGATTAATGGGATTCCAGACACTAGCTCAGTGTGTATAAGGCCAACCCCACGCACTCGGACAATACCTATGCTGGGACCTACGCCGAGTAGCCAGTTGATGGAAACCTTGTTTTGAACATCATATTCATACTTTTTGAGTGTGCCATAGTGCCAAGCATACATGAAAGTCAGAAACACAAGTGCCAATGCTATAGGCACCCATGCTCCTTGCAGGAACTTGATAAGAGAAGCAGAGAAGAAGAGAACCTCAATGTAGCCAAATATGAAAACAAACCCAAGTGCAAGGAGAACATTCTGGTGCCAGCAAAGTACAATAACCAGTGACATCAAACAAGTGGTCACCAGCATCACTGTGATAACTGCCAAACCTGTTGTGAAAAGTAAAGTATATTATGTCATATTCTTGTCCGAGAAAAGTACATACTAACTCCTTTAACATTCTCCCTCCCCCTAGTTATGATTCCATCCCAAAAAGAGAATCAAATGCCTACTTAAGTACATAAAGCCATGCTACTCAGAAAAATTTCGCAGGTTACTTTGATTTGCATTCTTCCCCAGAAAAATTATGATTGCATCATCTTAAAAATGCATCTTCTTGATGCTTCTAGTTCCATATCATATTGCTGCAAAATTAATGTATACATAAATAGCAATCAGTGTCATACCTGCGGCATTACCCAGATGCTTTGTGTCTCTGAAACAAATAGTTACTGCCAAACACAATATCATCAATAGCCAATTGATCTCAGGGATATATATTTGTCCATGAATTTTGGATGATGTGTGAATCACTTTAACTCTTGGGAAACAACTTAATGCGGAGCATTGCTTGATGATTGAGAATGTTCCAGTGATAATGGCTTGACTTCCCACAACTGCAGCAAGTATGGCTATAACAAGAACAGGCCATCTCAATTTCTCTGGAAAGCATAATAATGAAAACTGTCAATTAGCTGAGAATTCTCCACATCTACTTTCTCCCTCAAAAAGAATGAGTTACACCACCTACCTGGTACAGATTCGTAAAACCCAAAGTGATAATCTTGCTCAATGTTATGATGTTTAGATAGATAAGCAGCTTGCCCCATATATGCAAGAATTAAAGATGGATAAACCACAGAAGTAAAAGCAATCTGCAGAAGAGAGGTTGAATAAATAAGCATTTCCAAAATCTATTTAACTATATAACTAAATTGGATAAGACTTTTTAGTGCATTAATCTGACTGAGAAGAGATGTTACCACTTATTAAGGAACATAGATTACAACTTGTGGAGTGCATGAATCACAATAACAAACCCAACAGGAGTGAAATTTCAAGATGTCACTTTGCCAAATATAATACTGTATTGAGTTTGTAGTATATAAGATTAGGTAGATTCACTTATCCTATATCCAATGAGACAATTTAAAATCGCATACCTTGATTGATAATTGTGTAAAGTGCCCAAGATCAGCAAACATGGCTTCTGATCCTGTAAAAGTACAATTGAAATGGTATGAATATTAACATCAAATTGGCATAACATCCAAGTTAATCATCATGCAGACAGACCAACCTGTAATGCACAGCAAAATTCCACCAAGGGCCATCCAACCTCCTTTCTGAGTTTTCCTTAAAAGTTGGAAAGCATAATATGGAGAGAGTGCTTTGTATACATGAGGATTCCAGTAAAATATATTGTATATTCCAATGGTACTAAGGCAGAACAGCCATGTGATAATTACAGGAGCAAACAAGAAGCCAACTCTGTGTGTGCCATAATGTTGAAGGGCAAACAAGCCTATCAATATGATGCATGCAGCGGGAACTTCGACATCTGTCAAACAAGTTTCAAAAGTAATGTCAGCAAGGAATGTTCCGCATTTCTCAGGTAATAGAGAAGAGTGATATCAAAATTCTAAGTGAAAATAAAAGCATAAAGATATATGATGGACAAACAAAAATTAAAGCATATTGGAGCAGCAACTAATTTTCGTTGACTTTTCTTCTCTAATTCTCAATAATCAATCTCTAATTTATCAAAAAAAAAAAAAAAAATTGGTTATGGACATCCACGTTTATGGAAGTCCTAGTTATATAGCAAAAGCAATCTTCCTTCATCAGATAAAGGGCATGTTTGTGTTTTTATTAAACATTTTTAATTAAAATAAATGATTAAAAAAATTATACTTATTATATATATATATATATATATATATATATATATTTTAAAAATAGTGTTTTTCAAGCTAAAAATAATAGCTTCTGAAGAAAAAGCTTAAACAGATAGGCTACGAAATCACACAATGTTGGATAACCAAAATCACAAAAAAAGGTTAGCTATATACTTATATCCACTTATAATTTTAATCATATCTGATAGTTAATCCCACCCTCTGTCACGTTGAAAGAATTGTTACTCACTGTATCAACAGTATAGCAGGTTATTGCTGCAAAATCAGGCTGATGATGCAGAATTGATGTTTGATACATAACTCAAGTTTCAACTTTCAATTAACGCCAGAATATAGACAGACCGGTATGGAAACTACCAAAGTTAGAAGTTATGGCAAATTATTTGAGTCCAGCCAATTTATCAGTCAGGTTTTTAAGTTACATGTTAACTACATTGCCTAAAGCACTCTCTCTGATTGCAGGTCTTCACATGTGATTCATGAGGATTTCAACAAGGATACAAATATAGGTCAACCTACAAGTGCACCGATAAATACAACATCATGACCAGTCCTTAATGCACATTATTAAGTTTCAACTTTTAACTATCAAGAAACACCACCAAGCTGATAGCATACACAACTAAGGAGATAAATTACTAGTGATGTAATAATATTGGACTTAAAAGACCTTATTCTTCTGCATTTTTCTCATGGAATAAAACATTTTCAGGTCAACAGGAATCTCCAAAAAAGACTAAAATCTAACTTCTAGACAAACTAAACTCAGACACAGAAAAAAAAAATCAAGTTCAACTCACATGCATGCTTCTCCTTGGACATTGAAAGCTCCAGTCCAGACACAGCTGAGAAAACTGCATGCACTCATCCAAAAAACTCAACACAGTTCCTTAACAAACCCCCCCAAAAATCCAAAGAACAAAACTTACATGCAGTTTCTGAGATGCTTTTAGTACTGTTCTCCAATCAGAATCGAAGTTTCACCTCGAGAACCTGTGCTCACCTTTTTACACGAAATATTGAGATGAAACTTCAATTCTAACTGAAAACAACACCAAAAACACATAAAGAAATGCATCTTGGTTTTCTCTAAAGTCAAAGGACAAAACTTACATGCAGCACCTTATTTGTTTTTGGCACTTTCTTCCATCAGAATCATAGTTTCACCTCGAGAACCGTGTTGACCTTCCAGGTAAACACTTATTTACGCGAATCATCGAGGTGAAACTCCAATTCTAATTAGAAAACATCATCAAAAACACATAAAGAACTCCATCCAAGTTTTCTCCAAAGCCAAAGAACAAAACTTACATGCACTTCCTTAAGTGCTTTTGGTTATGTTCTCCAATCAGAATTAGAGTTTCACCTCAAGAGCTCGTGTTGACCTTCAATGTAAACATAAACTACCCACGGTCCATTTTATAAGAAACAAGTTTCAATGTATTTCTTATACTGAAAAAGTTGTCTCTTATAAAAAAGAACAGGAGGGAGTACATTGATTGTCGAGGTAAAACTCCAATTCTAATAGAGAACAAAACCAAAAGCACATAAAGAACTGCTTCTTCTTCTTCTCCAAAGTCATTACTCTTGAATCTCACCAGAAATAGCCGGGGTGAGGATGCCATCTCCAATGACCATGCAAGTCCCAATCAGCGCCAAAACCAACAAAACCCTCTGCAGAACCTTGTGCTTCTCAAACGTGCTTCTGAGCCGCGCCGCAAAGCTCCTCTCGGGAGCCGCGCCGCGGGAATCCTTTCTGTACTCCGACAGCTCCTCGTCCGCCACCTGGCAATTCGGGAGTGAACTCACTCTGGCGTGGCGGCACAACAAGGAATACAGCGCGAACGTGCCTCCTTCGCCGTTATCGTCAGCTTTTAACACCACGAAAACGTACTTAAGCAGCGGGACCAGCGTTATGGTCCAGAAAACCAGCGACAAAACGCCGAAAACCTCCTTGTTGCTCTCCGTGTGCTTAATGTCCTCCGCAAACGTGCTTCTGAAAACGTACAACGGCGAAATGCTCAAATCACCGTACACCACTCCTAAACTCTGGTACGCCAGAGTCACAACCGTTCTCCACGACTCTCTCTGCAAAAACAAAAACAAAAATTAAAACAAAGACAAGCCTACATTCTCAGACACCAACAACAACAACAACAACAACGTTGATAAATCAAAATAGGAATTGAAACATTGAGCAGGCTTGGTTCTGTTCTCTTACCTTAGCGGAGTTTCGACGAGTTGTTCCACCTTCTAGATCCATCGCATGCGTATTCGTGAGTCTCATAGAACCATTTTTTTTTTCTTTTGTAAATTAAGCCAAAAAAAAATAAAGAGGATTTGATTTTATGATCAGAAAATTGCGGAAACTAGCTTCCTCACTTGGAATGATAATAAATCAAACATTCTCTTTTTAAAATTTAATTTAATTGTAATTATGATGATAATAATTGTGGTTTATGTAAGAATGATAATAATAATATCTATGAAGTAAATTTCTGATTGATGATGGGGTATTAAACAAATTCAAGGAATCCAATTTTTCCGAGTAAAATAAGAATATTCAACTCTGGGAAAACGACCCCCTCAGCTTGCAAATAGAGTAGGATGCGAAGATGCACACGAAGTATCGGTTTTATTATTTTATTTGATTAATTAAATATAATAATTGAAAGAGGGTAAATGAAAAAATAAAATAAAAAAAGAAAGAAGTTATCTTATATGAGAAGTTATCGTGTTTAGAGCGGTTGAACAACCTATACAACAAAAAAGAGGTTGAGAGCAATCACACGAAAAGCCACGCATTCTTCGCATCAAAATTCAAATGCTCTTTTTTATTATAAAAAAGAGATATAATATTGATGTATTTATTTCTCTATGTCATATCATTTATTACATTTTAAAATTTTATTTGTGCTCTTACTTTTGTCTCTTTCTCTCTTATTATTATAAGTTTTATTGTACAAGTATGTTTCTCTTTTCTAAACCGTGGTTTACGTGTATTTTAGTAGAGAAAAAGAGAAGGATTATTATGAGGGAGCGAGAAGAACTTATCAGTTAGTGGTGGGGTTGGTAGAGAAAAAATTTATAAGCTAGTTTTGCTTTGCTTTTGGGGCAATTGGGGGTAGCTGATAAGAGAGTGATCTTTTCTACATGAGAGGAATAGAGTGACACGGTATATGTTAATTTTTGGAATTTGGTAAGGGAATTTGAGATTTTCCCATATAGAGTTGAGAGAGAGAAAGAGAGTAGATTAAGTGATTAAATTTGTAAAACAGAAAATTACTTAAAATTAATGAATAGAAAATAAGGATATAGACAAAGAGGTGGAGATGGAGATAAAGAAAAAAGCTCAAGCTCGAGGTGGAATGTGTGAATTTGGCAATTTGCAATTCAGATATTTGTACGTATGTTTAGGTTTAGTTTTGTAATTGGGAGTTTTATTTTATGTTTTATTGTGATGGATCTATCGATCTCAACCCTTTTTACCTTTTGCTTCCGTTTTTGATAATATTTTGTTGGCTTCTCTGTTATTTGGTCGGAGAAAAACTGGCAGCTGAATTGTATTTTTGAAAGTCGAGGCTTTTGACTTGATTAAATTCAAATTTATTCTACCAACATGTTAGTGTGAATAAAATTAGATTTAGTCTTAAGTAAGATTATAAAATTGAGTATTATAATATTATGATTTTTTTTTAATTTAGATTAGTTATTAATAAAGTTGATGAACACTTTTTTTTTATCAATGTAATGATAATAAAAAGAAACTAAAGTTTATCCTTATTATTCCCATACAATTAAAATTTATTTTTAAAATTATAATCACACAATTAAAATAATGAAATTCATTTGATTTTGTTGCTATAATGCAGTAAAAATAAAATACAAAAAACGCATGCCTTGGGACTAAAATTAGTGAAACTTTATTTTTAAAAAGCAAAAAATGCTCATACAGTATACTGATAAGGATCTCTGCCAGATTTTTCAAAAAAAAAACAAAAACAAATGATCTATATCAGAGTTGACACATAAAAAGTTTATTAACTATACATTCTACAAGTGAAAATATTAATTTGTATGTCAACATTGTTTAAATCCCATAAAAAGAGAGGCAATTCTTTGGAAAGAGGAGAGGCTATTTTCCCATAAAAAATAATTGTATCATTTAATCTTTGGACCTCATTAAATTACTTTCTCTACTGCTCCAAATGATTAATAGGATTGATGGCAACATACTAATGTTTTGGTAACAGTAACCACACATATGCTATTATATTATCAGCTATGTATGGTACACATCACAAATAGTTCTTTTAGATAAGTTTATGCTGCATTCAAATTGATAGGGCCAAACGTTGTTTTCTTTCTTTTGGTAATAAACTTGTCATCTTGTCGTGGCCAGTAATAATCTCTCTAGTCTGTTTAAGTTCGTCCTATCCAGTTATGCATATATAGAATGTGTAGAACAGCAATAAATGCAATAATATAATCTTATAGTAACGGATGGAGAGAGAGAGAGAGAGAGAAAAAAAAAAAAAAAAGAGGTACAAAGAATGAGACCCTTTGGCCTTGGATATGAGATATTTTTTCAGTTTCATAAGGCTAAAACATTTAATGAAAGGGCTTTTTAATTTATTTTTTTTTTGTTTAAGCTAATACTAACAAGGACAACAATATAAAAAATTGAGAATTGAGTAAGCAATATTCTAGATGATTAGGGTTTTGTTTTGAATAATATGGTGTTGACCCAAAATTAGAGGTGATAGGCTATCAAAGGTATATTACCAAATTGATTCTGATTCTGTATAAGCAGACGCTCATATTTCCTATATATGTGCGCTCGCCGTAGTGGAATCTTATATTCAAAGAAAGCATCATTCGTTGTTTGGGAAAGTCTACATGTCCCTTTTTTAACACTATTTTCTTTTTATTTGTCTTTTTCAGAACCTAATATTTTGACAATAACCACCACTCTCTTTTTTTTTTTTTACAATCAATTTTCACCTTTGGACAAAAAAAAACGGAGAGAAAAAAATACTAATCTAAAGGGAAAAAAAGTAAATGCCCAATTTAGTTTTTGAAGTTGTATTTCATTTTCATATTAATCTTTGAAACTAATAAAATCTTAAATAAATCTTTAAAAATTTTCAAAATTTTATTCAAGTCTCTATAATTAACTATTTTTTCATTTCGATCCTTACTTCCTGGTATAGGAGCTTAAATGATAATAACAGCATATATTAAAGAACAAAAAAAACTCTTACTTTTAAGAACTCATGTGACAACACGATATAATTTTAAAGATTCAATTAGTTATTTACTTGAAAAAATTATTAGAAAAAGCAGTAGTACCAAAAATAAAATATTTTCCGTGTGATGATGACATTTTTTCTTCTCTTTAAGTTTCTTGTATTACTATCAAGTTTACCAGGTATTATATATATTAATAATAATCAAGAATATATAACTTAATTAGTTGAAGTGTATGTGAGTTAATAATATTATTATATATAATAATTTGTAATTAAATAATGATGTAAAAATATTTATATGTATTATTGATATTCTGATTATATTCATTTTCAAAATCTTATAAAAAATAATATCTAACAACAAAAAACAATCATATTTTTTTTTTAGAAAACGCAAAACAATCGATTTTTTTTTATTATTAAACACAAAAAATCATGAAGCATAGTTACATCAGTCCAAATTTATGCTTCGACACTCATCTATATGCATACTCATGTATGGCCAAACTATTTTTTTTCTTAATTACACACTTTTGGGTGTTATCTATTTGAAAATTATATTTACTTTTGTGAACAAAGAGTGTGTTTGGACAACTAATTTAAGTAGTTAAACGTTTGTTAAATAGTATTTATTATGTAAATATTTATGTACAAATTTTTATAATGCAGAGAAAATCAGACTATATTATTTGTATATAAATTGTAATTTATTTTTAAAAATTATTTTAAAATACTCATTGAAATAAATTTTAAAAAAAATATAATTTATAAATATATATGAGCTATTTTCATAAATCTTTTGAAACACTTACATATAGAAGTACTTATATCATAAAACAGTCCAAATATTGTAAATAGACTCTTTGAAAAGGATAAAATGGTTCAAATTTAAAAATGGTTGTTTACTAGGTAACACTCACTCAACAAACGTTAATAAAAAATACTAATCGAGTCTGATGTAAATTAACAATTAAAATCAGGAACTTTCTCGAAAAAAAGTCCATAAAAAAATTATTTATGATAAAAAATTATTACGAAATCATATGTATTTTTCACAGAGATATTTTATTTGAGTTGGTTAGATAGATCCAAATTTAAAATTGTTAGTTAAACTAAAATAAATTCTATAATCTACAGATTCGCCTGTTCAGTAGTCTATTTACGAGCAATTTATTATCAATATATAGATCGATCTATGCAGTTTGTCTAATTAATTACCAATAGTTTAGAACTCAGCCAACATTAATTTGTTACAAATCACAAATACTGTACTTTTTTTTATTAATTAGAGACAATCTTACTTTACAACTTGAGTTAGATAAAATTATTTAAAATAATAAAAAAAAACATTCTCTAAATATTTAACAAGTGTATAGATTCAAAATTTGAATATAAAACTACTCTTTAAAATACAACAATTTCATAGTGGAATATTCATCCATGCGCTTAGGTATGAAAATCAGCCGACATAATTTAAGCAGTTTGCCTTTATCAATTTATATTTAATTTATTCAAATGTAAAATATAAGCCTTGAAATCCAACAAAGCAGGGAAGGAGAAGAAAACAAAAAACAAAGGCAGAAGAACATTCTAAATGGTTCTCAATTTCCTCAGTTTATTAAGGTTCACAAGAAGAAATAAAGTTAGGTTAGAAAAGTAACCAACCAATTGCAGGATCCATGAAAATATCTAGTCCAGTTTTTCTTTGTTTTTACCACATGGGGGGGCTGGGTTTGATATTTGACGGAACATTTTGTCTACCAAAATCTGAATAAGTTGATAAACAACATTCTGAAAGCATTAAGGTCGGCCATAGAAAGGATTTGCTGTATAAATAAACAGTGGTTTTCCCTATTTTTCTGTTTATTATAATGAATTTAATTATCATTCCATGAATACAGTAAAATTAAATATCGTCCTATCATAAATTATAATGAATAGTAGAATACAAAAATAGACTAGTGTAAAGCAAAATTATATTCACATTCAACAACAAATTATTGTTATTATTATTATTATATATATATAATAAATTTATTAAACTTTATAATAATCACCTTAAATATTAGTATAAATTGATTTTTGGTTGATACACAGTGTAAATTTTTTTTTATTAATAATACATAATCATTAAACTATGATAATACTAGCTTATAAAAAAACTTTAATAGTATAGTTAATTTTTATAATGATTATCTTAAAAATATATTTGTGGTAATTTTAAATTGATCAATTATAAGACTTAAACTTTATTTTACAAAGAAAAATAACTAATATATTTTATATGAATACTTTTTATTAAAATTAAATTATATTAATCACATTAAATATTATATTCTTTTTTTGACAGAAGATATTATTATTATTATTTTATTATTACATTATTTTAACAAAACACTTTATCAACTTCTTAATTCTAAAAGTAATGATTAACAAAGTGGTTTAGTTTGTGCATGAAATTCAATAAATTTGACGTATCTACACATATTATTGATTTTCTGAAGATTCTTAAAACATTTCTCGTACCTACAAACAAATCTCCAACCTGGCTCCTTAGAAAATTAAGACAAAGTGGCTAAAAAGATTCATAAATTGATACATGAAAAAGTTGCAGAGAATGCGTAATGAGTATATAAAAAATTAAATTAAATTCACTAATCTTCTTTGACTCTCTCACCCCACGACCCCACCAAAATAATAAACTGATAAAATAAAATAAACAACACTAACGCATGGTTGCTCTCCACGTGTTCATTTTTAAAGGAGTCTGCGTTTACTCGTGCCGACCGTTTGTACTATTGACAGCACGAGACGTATCAATGGTGCTCTGTTCTCATTTCGTAATACATGAAAATGATTTCACAAAATATATCAATATTAATCAATTAATTAAGTTTATGAAATTATGATAGCATTCATTTTATTTTTTGAATTTTCGCTATGATTAAAATCAGCCATTTTTAATTTTTATGTTTAAAAAATAAAACATAACTGTTATTTAGTAATTAAAAAATCAAACTGACATTATATATTATCAAATATTGCAATATTATTAAAAATTGATATTCTAATCAATTTTTATAATTTTTGAAATTCTAATTATCGTTCAATAATTTTAAAAATATCAACGAGCTTTCATTTATTTTTTATTTGAATGATTACCCTATCTAATTATAAGTTAAAAAGAGATTAATGTTTGATTGGGAAAACCTTTTTCAATTAATGGATTATTTTTTTTTATTATGAGTCCTAACTATATAGTTATTTTTCATTATATTATCGGGTAACGATAAATGTGTAGAAGAAAGAGTATATTAATAAAGATATTTTTAAAAAAAATTATAAAAAAAATTAATAATTTTTTAAATTCTAATTATCGTTCAATAATTTTAAAAATAATAATACTATAATTGAATGGGCTAAGCTGATTATCAGTTAATTACTTATAATTGTAAAGACTTTTGTTTTGGTAATCTCCTAATTCATTTACATTGGATTCTAGACATAGAATTATGGAGGATGAGGTGTCGGGGATAACCCGCACAACAAGCATTAACCTCATTGAAAACATGTAGTATAAGTTTCCCTGCCCGGCTAACATTAGCTCCATAAATCTTATCTCTCTTTCTCTCTCATATACACTATTAAACAAATTATTTGAATTAATAGTTTTTAAACCTTGAACTGGTAAAAGAACTAATTCAAGATTCAATAATTTAATCATGGTCGAACTTTTATTAATTAAATAATAATAATAATAATAAATAAAATAATATAATTTTATAATTTTATAATAATAAAAAATTTATAGGTTGCTTTGGGTTGTTTTATGTGCATTTAGAGTTTAATATATATCTGTTTGCTGTGTTTTTCTTGAATCAAAAAATTCTCATCTCTAATAACATCAAACACTTTTCTCCAACAATATCAAATCCTCCATGTGAATGTTCTACCACTACTATAATCTCTACAAATTATTATCTAGTGGTGATCTATTATTGGACTTTGTTATTTGAGTATTGTGAAATTTATGATTTACTATTTTGCTTGATTATGATGTTGAAATATTTAATTGGTATATTATTTATATGTATTTTGTTATTATTTTTATATGAAATAAATTATTGCAATGAAACTCTCATGAGTCTAAGTAGACTTTCAAATTTGATAATCTTATTTATAATTTTATTAAACACTTGTCTATTTATGTACTTTTGTATTTATCAACTATTTTAATAAATAATTTTACTAAATAATTATAATTAAATAAACTATTTTCACAATTTTTTAGATTTAGTTAACTTTGTAACTATTTTTAACAAATATAACCTAACTATAAATTAAGGAATTTAAAATCGGCCTATAAAGATGCAAATAAATTGCCCTATAAGGAGTTTCAAATTTCCCTAAATACATCGAAACAATTTATCATGTGACACATATGCATGCGATAATTAATTAATTTAAAAATGTAAAACGCATATAAAACTTGATGCTAAGCCGTCACGAATGAAAGTTTGTGTATTTGGCCTGAACTTGAACAAACAAGATGCTTAATTAATTGGATATCTAATATAAATTTAGCCACTCACCAAAGTTCTCAACGCGTCCTTAATTAATTTTCATGGATTGTTGTTGTGCACGTCATTTTCTTCCCGTTTCAAGTGCGAATACACAAGTGCCACACTATTTTAATGGGATTATTTGATCTCATGTTCTACCCTGTCTCTGTATGTTACCAAAAGGTAGGCCTTTTGGAGTTTATCAAACCTAATCAAACTTAGAAAATTCGGCAAAGAAA
Organism: Glycine tomentella; assembly: GCA_007407185.1. NCBI lineage: Eukaryota > Viridiplantae > Streptophyta > Magnoliopsida > Fabales > Fabaceae > Glycine > Glycine tomentella. Next base: position 102,724 of record PYAF01003908.1, on the reverse strand, counting down.
ATGACAATAATTTACATCATTCTTCTTCTCATTCACAATTAATATATAAAACTTTATACGAAGGCCCACTATTAATATGAAATTAGGCTAGATGCTTCATTGGGTGCCTAATTAGGTAAATACCTAGCCAGAGAAAGATTAGATAATGAATATTCAATTAAACAACTTAGTTGTCAGCGTATACTATTAATTATTAGGTCAAGACGCTTGGAGATATACATAAGCAAGTACCTCGTGGCAACAACACATTTAGCTTTAGTATATAATAATTTAATAATTAGGTTTATAACTAATTACAAGCCTAGCTACAATTTTTTGGAGCTTGATGTACACTAAAATATAACTTGTGGGTTCAGCTAGCTTTTTGCTAATCGAGATTATTTTTTCTATAACAATATAGGGGGGATAATTTTACGAAACAAAAAGCGAAAGGAGATTGTCCTATTGAATAACATTATTAGTTGAATTTTCTAAAGGTGTATATTACGAATATAAAAAGTTGTATGAAAATGATGTTGTCTTTTTATATTCTCAAGTCTCAATGCATGATGGGTCAACAAAAATATTGGCCAGCTACACGAGTTATGTTTAGTAGTACCTTGTTGAGTGGTCAGTGTTCATTTCAATAGAGGATCTTGTTGGACCAATAAAATAAGAAGAGGAGGATTTTGGAATTTAATTTCATTGTTTAGAAATTCTTGTGTAGCTAATTCACACCGACGTATATATATATAACATAATCAATTGTATTCAACACGAGTGACTTTTTTTTTTTGTCAAAAAACTGTGTAACCTTTTAGAAGAAAAAAATTGATAATACGACAATATTTTGACAGTAAGAAAACTTTCAAGTAAGTTTTTCTTATGGGATCTTAAAGGTAATTTAAGTAAGTTTTAATTAATATGAGAAATTGCAATAAGGTTTTTTTGAGAACTTAGATATAATTTTAATTAATATAGATTTTTCCGATTATGGAAACTTACACTCAATTTAAGTAAAGTCTTAACTAGATTGAAAAGAGCTTTATAATGGTCCCTGTTATTATCACCTCACATTGTAACACTATTTAATAAAGCTAATGGATTTTTGACACAACTTCTAATGTGTGAGAAAGCTTTAATTTTTTTTCCTTATACATAAAAAATATTTTTTATTTTGATCCTATGCACATATTTTTTATGTTAGTATTTATATACTCCCTAAATGACTCTATCTCATTATGTTTGATGTTTAAACTTTTTTTTTTTGTCAAAATATAATATAACAATAGAATAACAACATAATATGATAAATATAAAATAAACTTTAATCATATTTAAGTTTGATGTATATAAAATAATATGTGAGTTATCCTATCTTGTATTTGACTTAGATTAGATAATAAAAGGTGATAATAATAATGATAACGATGATGATGATGGTGATGATTAAAATAATCATAATGACAATAATAATAGTGATAATAATGTAGATAATGGTGTGGTGAAATTGATGAAGACAATAGTGATGCAAGGACAAGAGTGGGGTGGTGAGAGAGAGATAATATATACCAACTACTCTATCTTGTTATTTGTAACCCAATTTATTGTTCAAAATAAGAAACACACTAAGCTAATAGGATATCATAGGCAATCATATAAGTAAATTATATCCTTAATAGTTAAACAAACAATGAATTACAAATAATTATAATACTTTATCTTATATTATTTTGGCTAACAAAAATGAGCCCTTAAGATTTTGGTCTAGGAATTAAGAAATGTAATTAATATTTTGAATTTCACAAAATATATGGTTTAATATCTATTTGATCCATAAATTTTTTTTAGATTTTTATTTTTAGTCCCTAATTTAAATTTGACTTGCTAAAGTCCTTCAAATTTTTATCTATTATTACTTTTAGTTCTCTTATCAAATAATAATATTAATTGATGACGTAATAATAACAATATTAATAGTCCAATAACTTGTCATGTCATCAAGAAGTCTAATAGAATGACACTTTATTTTTGTAAACTATGTTTTTAGTCTCTCATTATGATTAAAATATTTCATCATACTAAACTAGTTAATGAAGGACTAAAAACATGATTTGTGTCAAAAAAAAACTTATTAAACTCTTTAATAACATGACAAGTTAACAAACATTCAACATCTATGTCACATCATCATTTGTTACTACTAAAAGTGATAATGGAAAAAAACTTGAGAACTTTAACCGGTTAAAATTTAGATTAAAGATTAAAAGTAAAAATCTGAAAATATATTAAGGACTAAAAAAATAGTAATTCTAAAAAATATTATGCAATTTCTTAAGAGTTTAATGTCTATCTACTAATAGAGTAAAATAGTTTAATATTGTTATCCAATAACACATCATTGTTTGAATTAACTTAACATAATAATTTTAAAAACTAAATAATAAACTTGTCATACATATATGGTAGATTATGACAAAATGATTGTGTAATTTTTTTTTCTTAATATATATATCTTATTTTTCATATGAATAGATTCTCCCTCATGTATATTTCTTTTTGTTTTCTCACTACATAATAAATAGTTAATGATATAATATATAAAAAATTCATGTTTCATCGATATTGTAAAATGACAATCAAAATGAGCAACTTTTTCCTTCTAAAATGTCAAACAAAATAAGATAGAAGAAGTACATATCAAAACACAAAGCAAAGATAGAATAAAAATAACGCCACACAAAAAAAATCAATCTACAATAATTATAGTATATCAGACGTTTGCGTAGTTTGACCATAAGTGTTAACTTATAAAATGGAGCAAAACAAAAGATGAAACTTCCCGTACTACCCACTCTAATGAAAAGAATCATTAAATTCAGCACTCGAAAGTCATACATATATATTTTCTCCTTTTAAACCTTCATTTAAGTAAAATTGAAATACTTATCCAACTCTCAAAAGTGTTAACTTATAAAATCGAGCAAAACTAAAGAGAAGGCTTCCACTACTCCTTCTAATAAAGAATCATTAACTTCAGCACTCGAAAGTCAATATACATAATCACTCTTTTTAAAACTTCATATTATGTAAAATTGAAACACTTTTTTATTTAACCCTCAAACACCATTTTCTTGTAACAACTAATCTATTAATCTTGATATTACTAATAAAAATAAATAAAACAAATATATAAATAGTATAGTCTCAATATTACATAGTCAAAAGGAAAAAAAATCATTTGGTCAAAGTTCAAATGAATACCTTGGATGAAACTGGGAGAAGATATCATATATTAACATCAACGCTAAGATTATTGACTTAGCATGTGACTATAATCATGACATGCACTCGACTTTATGTTTCACATAAATTATGACACAATATATATATATATATATATATATATATATATATTATTTTTATAAAGATTATTTCTATAATATATAAATTATGCTAATATCCTTTTAATATTTTCTAAAATAATTTCAGTATAAAATGTGAAACAATACTTTCATTTTATACTAGCGTATATTGTTGTAACTTAATTAATAATCTATAATTTTAAGCTATAAATATGCTTCTATATTAAAGATTTTGAAGAAAAACTTGTTATTTATAATAATTTTATATAATTACAGCAGAATTATTTTTTTAAATGATATACGTGATCTAATAGATAATAAAATAGCCTCTATAAATAGGGTGACACGTATCTCAACTTCTCAACTTCATTCATTATTATTTATTCTTTTCAAACTTATTCGAATAGGACACCAAACCCAATTTTGAAGGGAAAATATACACGTTCCATCTTGCACCCCTGATCGAGGGACCAAATGCTCAGAAATATCTTGTAATCTTGTTCCTATATATTATGACTTATGTATTGTATAGTGTTGGGTTTTATTGGATTCAAGTTTCATCCAATTTTGGGGGCAGCCCTAATATGGATAAACATTGTTATCATGTCTTTTTCATAAGCTGTCCCTCAACTCATAGCTGCTTAATTGCTTTATTAGTTAGTAAATGTTTTTGGAGAATAAATTTCTAGATGCTCATAAATTCTCTTATTATTTACCATCATAACACAATCATTAATATTAATTGGGAGCTTTCATTTTCTCCATTCAACAAAGAGGAAAAAGTAGCTTGATGTTGAGCTGCTCATTAAGCTGTTATGAAAAGGGCATGATCATTCTAGAGAAATTTGCAACCACCCTTCATATGAAAAGTCCTTCCTTATTTATTTATATAATTTAATTAATGTTTTCAATCATCTACGCCGTTGAATTGCAAGATATTCCGGTGATTTGAAACTGTGTTAGCGCGTAAAGCTGCTCAAAAAATCAGACGAGACAATTGTGATGTTTTGATTATCATCAACCATCTAATTTCATGTTCTAGTAGGATTACTTTTTCCTTTTTTGTATTTAGTAATTTTATTGTGTGAGTATCATGGGCGTATCAGATAACGAATCAACGTTGAAGGGTAACCAATGTGTGTTTAGTTAGATTTATTAAAAAAATAATTGTCTAATTTTATAATTTATTATAGAATTTTAAAAAACATTATTTCTGGGAAATAATCCATTAATATGAACTGATTCATGCATCTCAAATTTATGATACTTTTGCGTATTTTGGTTGCAGCTTGTCATGAGAATCAATATTGTGTAGTGACACAACAAAAAGACATGTTCAGATAAAGAAAAAGAGCATACCGAAAGAAAACCGATGATAAAAAATCTAGAAACTAAAAAAAAAAATATAAAAATTGAGGTGTCACTTAAAAGAATATAATAAAGCTTGACTTGCTCAAGTACTAACCAAATGAAAAAGAAATTAAGCCTTCGTTTATATATCTCAGTGAGCGGAGTAGAGTAGATATTTAATATATAGAATGAAATAAAAATATAATTTTTTTATTTGAATATTTTACTATGAATTTTAATATAAAAAATATGCCGTTATTTGGTATTCGAATGGAGTAAAATGGGTTATATATTTATTATTTCTATCTCATTTTCATACAAACATTTTAAAAAAATACTATAATAATAATTTATTTTTAAATAAATAAAATCATAAAATGATACACTTAGGTTTCTTTAGATAAATTTTTTTAGAAACACTTAAAAAAAAACATGAAATAAATTCCTTCGTAAATTAAAATTAACTTTATGAAAATTCTCTGACGTTAGTTTTTGGGAAAGATTTTTTTTATAATACTAAAAGATAATTTTTAATTTTACAAGTACTTTTGAAAAAAAATTATTCAAACAAACACTTAAATAAATGTGTGTCCATGCATCATAAATTTTATTGTTGAAATATAAATGTGAAATGAAATCAAGATAATTTTGGTGACAATGGCTAATTAAGTAAACGGAAATAATCACATTTAAATTTTAAGATTATCATTAGATATTTGTGGATGAAAGAAAAGATTATTAAATGATATTATTTGAGTACAAATGTAAAATAAAATCTCTCATTAAATAATAATAAAAAAGTTAGACACTTGTATAAGAGGAAAGAAAAACTATAAATATATACCTTAATATTTTATATTAACGTGTGATATTAAATTTATTTATATGATTATTTATGATTTATTGATAAAACTTTCCTCAATATTTTATGTAATATTGACATAGCATACATCATTTTGTTTTTATCTACTTACTCTGAAAATGTTCTATTGTCGGTTTTATCTTATATTTCTTATGTGTCAAGCCTTGGGAAATTACACCCACAACTTGCTATATAACTTTTATTTCTTTTACTTTTCCTTTTTTTCCGATTACATCTTATTTAATAGAAATCGTTGATAGGATAGTGGTATATATATATATATATATATATATATATATATATATATATATATATATATATATATATATATGCAAAAACTGAAAAGATATTTGAAATTCGAGAAAATGGTAGGTGCAAAGCATTAATAAATAAAAATGGCATGATAAGATACTTAGATAAAAAGAAATTTAGTAAGCAATTTGTGAAAAATTAGTTACCTTCCGCCGACTGCCTTGAAAAAGACACAATATAGAAATGACAAATGTGTGAAAGTTTAAATTAAAAAGGATAAAATTATGATTGCATGAAAGTAAAAATAATACATGTTATGATTCCATTTGACAATCCGTCAAATTAAGAAACAAGAGTTTTAAATGGAATAAAATAGAATCCATTTTATCATTTTATATAGTCCCATTCCATTATAATTTAAATAATTCAAACTATAAAATAACTTAAAATACTTTATTACTCTATTATATTCTATCACATTCAATTCATCTAAAAACTATGCCAAAGAAATAAAAATGGTTGGATACACCTAACCAAACAATTAATGGTGTACATTTATCCCCAAAAACAATTCAAGGAGAGACCGACAAAGACTATTAGTTTGTATAAGTTAGATTTTCTTTATTTTTTGCAATTCTTAATTTATTTTTGGAAAAATATATTAAGACTAACTAATATTTTAAAATATGCCACGAAATCATGCAGTGTATTCTTTAAAAACATACTCCACGTACTTATATTGTCAAAGCAACCTACCATTGCATACCAAATAATATTATACGTGTTGAATAAGTTCCGGCTGTGATATCCTCACCCAAATGACACTTCTTCATGCTGACATTTAAGGGCCTAATCTGAGGAGGTAAGTAAATTAAGAAGTTATGTTTTGCATGTTTGTTATAATTATGATTATGATATAGAGATCTCTTAAACTATGAGGGCTTATATTATGCATTAATCAAACAAGACAAACAGGGCCAGGGTATATTTCAGCCCATCAAAATGTGTTGTTTTTTCCTATTGGCCCATGAACACCTACATATAAGAGTGTTACTTCATATACTATACAATTTTTTTCATACACTATATAAAGTTTAAAATGACAAAAATATCCCCTTAGCAGCTTTTAATTATATGGATCAGCTGATTCGTATGAATCATATGAATCAGCTGATCCATATGGTTCATACAGATCAACTGATCCATATAGTTCATATGGCAGGTGTATTTTTTAAATAAATTTTTGAAATAAAATTTAAAAAGGTTTATAATGGTTTAAAATGAATTTTAAAAAAATTGTGTATCCCTTCTAAAATTTGGGGAAGATTTAGTATGGATAAATTTGATACTTAGGTATGTTATGATTTATTTTGATTATTTTGAATGTTATATTTTTGAAAATTGGATGTTTTAATTGTAAATTTATGCGTATATTTTGTCAATGTATAAATTTTATTTTGATTTTTGAAGATGGACGACGACGAGTGGATGTATGACTGTATTATGTCTGAGTAAATTAATATGGATGAAGACATTGAAGAAAAAACTGATGCGTTTGAAAATGTGAATTGTTCAGTTGATTGTTGTGCAGAGTTCAAGACGTCAGAGGTATTTATTTGATTTAGGAATAAATTATAGTTCTTAAATGATTGAATCAACAAGATAACAAAAAATTATCCATTTTTGTAGGTGTTCATTTTAAACCATTATAAACCTTTTTAAATTTTATTTCAAAAATTTATTTAAAAATACACCTGTCATATGAACCATACAGATCAGTTGATCCGTATGAACCATATGGATTACTTGATCCGTATGGACTATATGGATCCACTAATCCGTATGGTTCATAAGAATCAACTGATCCGTATGAACCATATGGATCAGCTGATCCATATGAATCATACGGATTACCTGACCCATATGGTTCATACAGATCACTCTTAGAAGGTTATTTTTGGTATTTAACTATTAATATATAGTGTATGGAGAAATTTATATAATATAGAAAGTAACACTACATATAATGTCAATCTCATGAAAATCTATCATGTGGACCCCAAAAAACCCATAAAAAAATATGGACTTACAAAACAAAGAAAGAATATGTGGCGCCATTTTGAAGACGGATAAAATACTAACTTGGTCATCAAAGTATAAAGTACTGTCACATTAATTTTTGAAATTAAGAAAATTAAGAGATCTTCCTAGTTAGATGGTAAATCAAGGAATGTGACATAGTATTAGAAAATGTGTTTCTAACCTTTCTCTTAAGAAAATTAAGTTTTTAAGATGTCAAATAAGTTTCTAAATTCAACTTTTGATGTTATTTTAATCCTTAAATATATAGGTAGAAGCATTTAGCACCATTAATTAGATAAAAAACAGTTGGTAGTACTACAAATATTTCAATTTCCACATAAGTCTCACTACATTGTAACTTGTAAGCTAAATTCATGAGCAACATCAAACATAGATCATTATTCCAAAATATAAAATTAGGTGAAATCATTATTAAGCCAATCATTTCATACTATATTTTTAGTATCTTTTTAACACAAAGCATAGACGTACAGAAGGAACTAACTTGATTACTATATAGTGACTTGCATGCACAGAGAGAAATAGTAGCAGACTAGCAGTCATTATGTCAACAAATATTACTTGGAACAAAATCATAGAATATAATTCGAATAAGAAATAATAAGCAAATCAACCCAAATAAAGAAAGGAGGAGACAGGGAAACACCACACAAGTGCATGTACAAGCAATTTTTCCCAAGACTGAGCACCAAAATTAGCTAACCAGTCGACACATTGATTCCCTTCACGAAAGTTGTGCTGGAAATTAAGTTGTGAATCAAGGGTGTTCATGACACGAATTTTGCTAAGAGATTGTTGATATATTTTTTTGTTGAATGAGGTCCAAGGCATGTTGAGCATCACTTACACAGATCAGCTTCCTAAAGCCTTTCTCCCAAGCTGTCTCTAAGCCTTTAAGGATAGCCATTAACACTGCAAAGAGATTTGTAGCATGACCACAAATCCCTGAATAAGCCGCCAAAACGCGTTGCACTAGGGTTACTGAAGGAACTACCATTCGTGTTCAATTGTATTATGGATTGTCGTTCTTGTTAATAATCTCCAAAGTGATCTGGTTCAGGGTGAACCACAGAGACCATTGTTTGACTTGATATGCTAGCTGACATGCAACATGTATCTAACCTTGCTATAAGATATCGCTATGATTTCAATGAGTTTCTCACTTTTACCTACGTCCTTAATTTATACCGGTGCTTATATTATCCTTATAGATGTGAGACAAAATCATTAACATACCACTGTGGCCTAAATGAACCATCTAAGCCTATGATTTCATATAAGGGATCACAATTATTAACTTCAAGAACAATCCTAACTTCTAACAAAAATGTAAAATATGGACAATATTGCAAATGGACTAATCACAAGTGAAGAAGCAAAGAACATGATTGCGAGGTATGAAGGAAACTTCAATCTTTTTTGCAAGTAAATATTTCATTAATTATGCCAATCAACTGCAGTCATGCTTCGAAGCCATAAAAAGATTTATTTGTACTACACAACACAACCACCAAGATCTGACTCTCCACTTTTGTAAAAAAAAAAAAAAAAAAAAAAAAAAAAAAAAAAAAAAAAATTCTTTTTTATAATCACCAAAAAAATACTCCCTGCTTTTCAAAATAATGAACTTTTCTAACTTTTTGTTTTTTTTCCAAAATAGTAGTTTTTTTTAGTTTTTTTAATTATTTTTTTTCAACAATACTCCTAGAAATTATTAAGAAGATCAATTAATACTTGCATTGAAAAGAGATATTTGTCATAAAAATAAATTGGTGGATAATAGAAAGTATTGTTATTGGCTGCAGAAAAGGAGCAACTCTAGAACTCTAAAAGTTGTAGGACGTCCAGATGTAATATTTGGCTCTTTCATGTCCTTTGTAGTTATTTTAATTTTATTTCATTTCCTATTATTATTTTACCAACTATTATGTTTTTTCCTTCCATTTTGGATTGCAATTGTTCTAAAATAGCCTATCTGAATATCATTAATTATTTATCGATCACTTTGAAGTCTATTTCTTTATTTTATTTTATTGAGCTTTCAAGTGTAGTTATAAGCCATTATTATAGTATACATCTCACATCTGAGTGTATTATTAGACATTGCAGTGGGTTTGCGTCATTTAGTTTTTTTAAAGAAAGGAAGTTCTAAAGGATTCTTTTTTGGCAAATTATCTAAGAATAATAGTTATCATTTGTCAAAACGAGTATTGTTAATCAATGTGTTTAAGTAATTATTTAAGAAACGAAAAAAATAAAATATTTATTATGAAGATCAGATCAAGAGGAAAGCATAAAAAAAGTCATACACAACAAAATTTTATACATTTTAATTAAAAAAATTGTTTTTTTAAATTTATTAATCAATATCTTAAGAATACTAGTTAGTATTTGTAAAAAAAAAAAAAAATACTTAAAGGACTTTTTCTCTTCCTATCCACGGATTAATGTATAACTTTGCTTAATTCAAACTTCGAGGCATACTTCCATATGCCAATCATAAGCAATTTTATTAAGAATTTAATTGTTATAAATGGAAAAAGTGTATAACTTTTTTTTTTCTCAATTTGTTTAGTTTTTTCAAAATTGTTTACATGAACGTCTAACACTATTGGGCTCTTTGTTATATAAATACTTTTTTGGCATTACTTACAGAACCATCTCTAATTTTGAAATTCGGGGGTGTTTTGAAGTATCAAATGCAGCCTATGCATGATAAGATGCAATGAGTGAAGTGTATCTTATCCATATTCTTTGGCAATTGTCTGGCGAGGCTCTCTTAATTGTATAACTTCGTTTGTATGTCCAAATTATAAGTTTTCTGCATTAGCTGTTCTTTTTGTCTGTGTTATTTTTTTTAGTTTTGAACCTCTATCATTTGATATCACGGCATTACTTGGATAAATTCAAATCATGCCAAATAAACCTAATTAATATTATCAAAAACGTGGGATTCATATTCCTAGATCACAAGAACTCGTCTTAGATGTGGTTCTTATTAAAAGAAAAGTTTAATATTGCAAACCTGATTCAAGAATGTAAGAACTTTTAGCACTCATGCTTTATAATTGAATTCTATTGTCCATCTATGATAATGATTTTGCAGCTCCTAAAAATCTTGTGTTCCTAAATATATTCTAATCCTATTCTTTAAATATATTTGTTTTTTTTTATTTTATTTTTTATAAATTTTAGGCTTAAATATGTTTTTCATACTTGAAAAATAGGTCAATTTCAACTTAGTATTTATCGTTAATCTCATTATGTTAAGTGATGACATGAAAAACGAAATGTCACTAACATATCAATATCACATCATTTTTTATTATTTAAATTATTTTAAAAAATTCAATTATCTTTCTTCCCCTTAATGATGTTGTGATGATGTCAACGATGCAGTCAGCGGTGGTGGCGCTGGGATGGACAACGATGGTGGCACGATGGTTGTGGTTTACGTTGGAGAACTGGAAGAATTATTTTAAAAAAAATCAATTATCTTTCTTCCCCTTAACGGTGTGATGGTGGCTTCAACGATGCAATCAATGATGGTGGCTCTGAGTTGGACGACGATGGTAACACGGTGATGATGGTTTTCGTTGGAGAAAGGGAAGAAGGGGAGAAGGCAAAGAAGGAGAAGGGTTGTTTTCTGTTGACAGCACAATGGTGACAATCGGCGATGGTGGCTCGACACAATCAATGATTATGGTGTTAGGTAGGATGGCAATGGTTGTATGATGGTGATGATTTCCATTGGAGAAGGGAAAGAAGAAAAGAGAAAAAAAATAATTGAATTTTTAAATAATTTAAATAATAAAAAATAATGTAACTGATATATTAGTGATTAAGTTCAATGATGTACCACTTTATCTATCACGTCATCACTTAACAAAATAAATTTAAACACTAAAAAAAATTCAAGTTTTTGAAGTAATAATCTAAAATCGGTCTATTTTTCAGGTATAAAAAACATATTTAAGTCTAAAGTTTAATTATATAAAATACCAACCTATGATGTATAATGCAATTATACAAGCTAAAATAATAATTACGAACAACAACTAATTTCAAAGAGATAAAAAGCAAGCATACGCATTAAACAAAAAGTTTGCTAAATTGCTAATCGAAGCTCCATAATGTCAATAATGTAAATTACTAGCAACTAAATCCATCATCTACAACTCATTTCATGAAACAAAAGTAAAGCTGCTCTTCAATGTCATCTTGAAGATCTTAACTGATTCCACGGTTCATTGATGGATGGACCAATCCAAGCTAAATGTGCCTACAGCCACATTTGCTCCTTCAATCCCAGGAAAAATATTTTCAATTTGTTTTAGAATCAATCTTCCTCTTAGCAAAAGATGGCAAACAGAAAGCCGCTGTATGAATCTGAAATAAATAAATAAAAAAAGAGACAATATAAGAGTCAAGAAAAATCAGTTGGGAGTTGAAGTGGAAGAAAGAACATGTTGGCGCATCAAACCTCAGAATTGTAAAATTTCAATGGTCTTGACTGTTGACTATCTTTCTCACTTATAGGATTCACTGGATGCTTGAAATCAACAAGAGGACCCTCAGTTGAGCAAAGCATAAAACCAATCATCCCACTGAAATGAAAATAAACAAAAACAACATAAATATGGTTCAATCATATCCATAGCCCATAGGGGTATGTTTTGAAGACTGCAATGCAAATGGGAAAATAAATTTTGGAGGGCATACCTAGGATATGTAGGAACTGTGGTCCATGCATAATTGACAGAACCTTTGAATATTTGGCGACAATTAGCCACAATGTCCTCAATGATGTGCATATGAAGCCATATACTTTCTGCTTGAGTACACACAACTCCTCCTGGACGGAGAGCCTTTGCAACAGACGCAAAAAAGGGCTTTTCAAACAGCTCTTGAGCAGGACCTTAAAGATATTAAATATAACCTCAGTTAAAAAAAATATTATATTAACTGTAAAAGACAAGAAAACAAAAGAAACTACAGTATACCCTACCAATAGGGTCAGATGAATCCACTATAACTGCATCGTAGGTTCCTTCTGGAACATCCTTCAAAAATGCAACTCCTGGATATTAAGAGATAATCTATCATGAGAAATTGTCCTAAACATTAAGGGATTAAGGAACATAAAAAATATAGAGTAGTTGATCATACCATCACCAACAGTAAGTGTTACACGTGGGTCCTCAAAACCTACTGCTATATCAGGGAAAAATTGTTTGGAGACCTGCAAAGAGTGACAACTTCAATTTTGATATTGGGCTTATATTGTTATACTAGAACACTTTACTCGTTAAACATAAAAAGATTAATTTTTTTAGGCTAAGTGGGAAAAAACATGGAATGACCAATATCATTAAGTAGAGAAAGTCACTCAACTTATAAAAACATGGAGAGAAAGATAAACTACCTATATGCAGGACAGTAGTTTGTCAATATAAATATTTAGCTTTGGTTAGAGATAGTATAGAATAATCTGGGTGTCATTACTCACATCGACAACCATCTTGTCTATTTCGCAGATGTCTATCTTCTCTACTGAGACATGGCGAGCTACTTCCCGCAGGACTCCACCATCTCCTCCACCAATAACCAAAACCTAACAGAAAGAAAGCAGCAAGGAAAAGATCAATTAATTCCATACACAGAATTTTATGCAGGGATAACAGGCTAATATTCCTAAAAAACTTCTTGCTCATAATTATCCAACAATTCATTCTCATGATTCAGGTCATATCTCAGATGCCTTACTCCATGAGTGCCATCCTTCCTACTCTCATCAACACATGCCATTCAGATCTCTTCTAATAAAAGGTAAAAGCAACCAAATAGACTGCAGACAAAATAATGTTATGCTAAATATAAACCAACAGTGTACCCCAAGTCAGCATGATGATGGATACATCAATGATATGAGTAAACAAATCAATATAGACATCATTTCAGAAATTCTTCTACCCCTCTCCCCAACCTCTATACAATTATTAAAAACTATGAACTACTTCACAATCATTCTATTTTCTAACTACATAAAATTTGGTGATAAAATGGGCAAACTAGATATATGCTAAATTCCTAAAGCTAGAGGGAGTCAAAGTATCAAAATACCTTTTTGGGGTTTGGAATAGAGCAAAGAGGAAGATGAGTGATCATCTCTTGGTAGGCACATTCATCCCTTTCTGTGAGCTGAATGACTCCATCCAAAACAAGAACTTTGCCATATGTTGATGACTGCAAAACAAAATCCATAATACATTATAAATAAAATGAAAACCATAAAAAGGAGAAAAACATAAAAAAAAATCAAATTTAACTGAAGAAAAATATACAACATATACCTGGAAGACCATGACATTCTGATAGTCAGACTTCCCTTGAAACAAAATCTTTTCCACCTTCAAGGAGTGTGCCTCCCCTGCAAACCACAATCAGATTCCAACTCATGAGTGTCATTACAAAATACAAGTACAAACATTCCAAGCCAAGAGTATAATACAACAACAACAACTCGAATAGCCTTTAAAAAAACTCGAAGATTTACTTCTGTAACCGATAACAGATGCACCCTTTAACCAATATATGCACTTCTGACTGATTTTTTATTAGCTCCTTGTAAAATCTTTAACAACTACAAACCTACAACCAATCAGTTAGTACCAAATCACTCTTCCACCTAGCTACTTAGGAAGATTAGGAAATCACACTTAAGAGCATCCTTAAAATACCAACACAAAAGGGTCCAACAACTCTAGAATCTAATAAAACAGAACCCGAAAAATACAATGAAAAAAAGCAGTAAAGCACACACAGATTATATAACATTCCGTACACACAATAACCTACAGGTAACGATCAACAAAAGGGTTTGAGATTATTTTACACCGAATGAACAATCAAACACACGGTTCCTGAAAAGGGTTTGAGAAAGTTTAAAAATTGAAGGTAGCGAGTGAACAAGGTAAACGAAAAAAGAGAGGGTTTTTACTAACCGGGCCACATTGGGCTGATTTCGGAGAACCAACCGGGAATAACCGCAGAGATGCCAGGGTATTGAGGGTCATTGGGTAGCGATGAAACGGCGTCGTTGGAGACGCCATTGGTTCCTTCTTCTTCTTCTCTTGGCCTCTTGACGGGTAAGTCTGTGAACTCAACAACGTTTTCCGCAGCCATCCTCTCCGTGAACTCAACTCAGTACTAAGGACTCGTTGCCCTCTTCTACTACTAGTCCTTTATATAGGTGTTATTTTTATATAATGATATTATTAATAATTATGTGAAAATCAAATTTTAATCTTTATTATTATTATTATTATTATATGCTACTTTCATGCTAGGTGAGGATACCTAATCTTAACCGACACACACTCTTTGCCCTTTCCCTCTATCTGCTCCAACATGTGTTATCTGTGCAATTAATCACGGACATTTGTTTTATATAATTAAAATATAGAATAAAAATAAATATCTTTAAACATATAAATTCTTCTTATATATGTACTAAGACGGGTCTAGGGTGTGAGAGTAAAAGAAATTTCGTATAATACGAAAGCAATGTGGACCATTAGATTTTAATTTCACGCTTTTACATGCTGGAGTGCTACCGGGAGTGCTACCACTTGGATTCGTCTTATGTGCGCGTGCCTACTATATTAGTGTCAGAAAATAATAGAAGTTGTACTTTTGTAATAATAGAATCCGTCCACTTGTGGAAACAAAATGAATGACACAATTATATTTTTTTGCACTTTGGTAAGCATGTTATAATAGATAGTTGTTTTTTTTAGAAAATAATATTAATGTAAATGATATAAATTGAAATAGGTAATTGCATATAAATGAATTTTTTAAATAAATTTTTTCTTGTAAATTTGATTGTGAGTTGAAGTAAAATAACATGAAAAGTAAATAAGAAAAATATTAAATCTATTTTTAAAATACAAAATATATTGAAGTTAAGTAATTAAAACGATTATGTTTTTTTGTTCTTTGATAAGCTTATCATAAGTTCAAAGAACAAAAAATATAATCGTTTTAATTACTTAACTTCAATATATTTTGTATTTTAAAAATAGATTTAATATTTTTCTTATTTACTTTTCATGTTATTTTACTTCAACTCACAATCAAATTTACAAGAAAAAATTTATTTAAAAAATTCATTTATATGCAATTACCTATTTCAATTTATATCATTTACATTAATATTATTTTCTAAAAAAAACAACTATCTATTATAACATACTTACCAAAGTGCAAAAAAATATAATTGTGTCATTCATTTTGTTTCCACAAGTGGACGGATTCTATTATTATAAAAGTACAACTTCTATTTATTTTCTGACACTAATACAGTAGGCACGCGCACATAAGACGAATCCAAGCGGTAGCACTCCTGGTAGCACTCCAGCATGTAAAAGCGTGAAATTAAAATCTAACGGCCCATATTACTTTCGTATTATACGAAACTTCTTTTACTCTCGCACCCTAGACCCTGTCATGTACTAAGGGAAAACTGACACTAGCTGCCTTATTTCATTAAAAAAAATAAAAAGAAAGATAATAGAAGTTAGTGAATGATTTGTGAAGATATAAAAATAAAATAGGCATAAAAATGTGTATATAAAACATACTATTTCATTTATATATAGTTATAAATGATAGAAGTTAATGAGTGATTTATAGAGATAATTATAAAAATAAAAAAATAATCTATGAATATAATTATAGAAATAAAATAAATATAAAAATATGCATATCAAAACATGTCGTTCCCTTTCTATACTGTTATTGTAGATTAAATCAGTTGTTTTATTCTTCAAAAAATAGTCGTTGTTTTAAATCAGATTTAAAAAAAAATTAATCTTCAAACATAGAGATTTTAGATTACGTTTGTTATGCACTATAGTATAGGTTAAAGAGAATTGTACAGAATAAATATTTGAATTATAGGATAATTTTTTATCATATGTACTATTTAATTAAAAATAAACAACACAAATAAAATAATATAAAATTTATTAAAGTGTCTTTTAATATTAATTATCTTAAAATAATTTATATTATTATTATATTATATGAGAATTTAAAATATAATATATATATAAGTAAAATAATTAATAGATAATATAAATTCAAAATACATAACATCATAAAGTTATTACACTCAATCAATAATGTGTATTCAAAATATATAACAAGAAAAAATTGATATAGCTAGTAAATAATATGAGTTTGAAATAATGACATATTATTGTAATTAACAAATAATGTTTCGGAAACAAGATAGAGACATGGATACGTGTCTTTGAATGCTTATATAAGACAAAAAGTTGTCTCATAGTTTTATAAGTAACAAGAAATTAAGTTTTTGTTATGTTCTAATTAATTTGTGTTATCCTCTAATTTTTTTTTAAAATCAAACTTAAAACAAAAATATTTATTATATCCAATACAGTAAATTTTAAAAAATCCAACGAACTCTTAATTTTTTTTTAATTAGAATATTTTAGAGAATTTTTTATCTTTTATCTCTTTCATCTATCATTTTTAAATTTAATTTCAATAATTTTTAAAAAAAATATCAATAGTTAAAAAATTTATATCACAACATAAATTATTTATTATGCATCTAATATATAATTTATGTTTAAAAATATTTTATAATAATTTTAATTATAACATAATTTATATATTTTTAAAATTATAAATTTAGTGATATAAAACGAATATTTATCTCGTGCTTTGCATTTAAATTCCATAATATATTTTGCATTTAAAATTAAAATAATATTTCTCTTATTAGTAAAAAAGTTATAAAGTTTTTTGTCACTTGTGTTATCTTATTTTGGACTTATTTAGATAAGCTTTTTTAGAAGTACTTCTAAAAGAAAAATATAAAAAAAAATGAGTTTATCCAAAAATAAAAATAAATTATCCATTAATTAATTTTTAAAAATTTATCAATATAATTTCTCTAAAATATAAAATAACATCTATAAATGAGTTAATAGAAAGTTCATTTTAACTTATGAAAAAATTTATTTTCTTTTTTTATTTTTTTCTCTAAAAATATTTTTAAAGAAATTTACATCCAACCAGACTCTATATCTATTCTTATGTTGCTATCATTATCTATGGTCACAGACTCACAGGCACACATTGCTAGGGTCTTCGGACGTTTATCTTGAATTTAAAATGGTGCCCAGTACAGCATGAATATCACCTGAAGCAATAGTTATATATATAGTTTTGGTATAGAAAGGTATATTTAATTTTTTTGTCATTGATATTAATATAAAATTGTTTAGTCAAAAATAAAAATAAATTTCGTTGAAGAATCTAAACATACATAAAATACATATATATTTTTTTCAACTTAATTTATTTTATATTTAAAGATTAATCATGATCATTTGATTAAGGAACATAAGTCATGATTCCTTTTATATAAAATCAATTTATTTAAACCTATTTATTAAAATAAATACTTTTTTTTAAAATAAACTATATTTATCTAAACAATTTTTACTTATAAAAAGTAATTTTATGTTTATTTTAAAAAGTAACTTGCATATATTTTTATAAAAAATAATCGTATAAACATTCTTATTTTAATTTTTTAAAAAAAAAATTTAAACAAACTCATCCATATTTTATTATTAAATAAAATTGAATCAACTGATGCAAAAGTTTCGAAACAAAAGGAAAAATTATACTAATATTTCCTTAAATTTAACTCCATTATATCAGGCGCATTATTCCTTTTATTTTAAAAGTACATTCACTGTCGCAGTCCTTTAAAAGAGGTTAGTGTAATTTTAATTACTTCTCCGGAAGAAAAACAATAGTAAGTAAAATAATAATAATAATAATAATAATAATAATAATAATAATAATAATAATAATAATAATAAATAGTAATGTAATTTCAAGAGAAGTGAATATATTTAACTTTTGAAACAGCAGAATATTGAATGTAATCGGATTAAATTTTATTGTATTTTTGGTATAATCAATAAATATATGAAAACTTCTATTTGAGTCATTCCTCGGTGAAAGAATACAAGTATGCACCACTTGTCTAACAACTTTCTATTTAAAAAATTACATTTGAAATGTATTACTAAATATCGGAGTAAAATAAATATAAAATAATGTTGAATTTTATTTACGTCTTAAAACTATTAAGCTTCAATGTTAAGTTAACAGTTGTTAAAAAAATCAATGAAATAAACTTTTCTCAACATTGAAAATCGACAAGGCACCGTGTAGTTATAGAATTTAAATGACTTCCTAAGTTTTTTTAATACATTTACTTTTTTAAGTAATCATTTCGTAATTTTGTTTAATGTCTCTTGACTATTTTTTAGATATTAAATCTAGATATTTCTTACTCCTCCTTTCTTCCCATAATAATAATAGGCCTAGGAAGAAAAAAGTTATTCTAAAATAGTTATCATTTTAATTTTTTAATTTATTATTATTAATTACTTTTTTCACTTATATCATTTATAATATTAATGATACGTGCTAAAAAAACATAAAATGAATAAACGATGATAAGATTAATGTCATAAAATTGTTATTCTTTTTTTATCTATATAAAATAATTTAAGAAGATAATTATGATGAAATCGGATAATATAATATACATAAATTTGTATTTTTGGATCTTTGAGTAGGGTACTTCTGTCATCTTGTGCTCTACTTTATTATAATCAATAAAATTTTACTTAATAAAAAATAATAATATATAGATATTGAAACATTCTTCACCCGTATATATTAATACTAAGTATATAATTTCATGATAGATATTTTAAATTTAATCATAAAAACAAAAACAGTAATTTAAAAATAGGAAGAACAGTAAAAAAATAATATCTACTAAAACATTAGACACCTTCAAATCTAAAAAAAAATTCTTATACATGTTATTAGTGTATACATCATGTGAGAGAGATAGAAAAAGAAAATAAATAAATAATAAATTTGTAATATAATGTGAGTTAACTATAAAAACTTAGAAAATAAGTAAGAGATATACAACATAAGTGTTTGAAAATTTTAAGGTATTTTAGTTAATTTTTAATTTTTTTACTAATTAAAAAAACTTGTTTGATTGATCAATAAATAAGATTTTTTTAGTAAATTTTATTATTTTTTGAGACACTACATGAATATTATTTTTAAAATGATAACTATTAATGTTTTATATTTTCTTTCACTTTTATCCTTAATATATTTATCTAATTTTTTAATTACTCTTTTAAATAAATCATATTTTTTATTTTATATTTTCAACTATTTTAATAATTAATTTTATCAAACACTTATAATTTAATAAATTAATTTTTCAACTTATAATTTTTTACTATTAATTCATTTTTATGATTTCAGTTAATTTTGTTAAAATATGCTCAATTATTAAAACCACGAAATATAAACCCCTCAAGAAAGATAGTCCTATGGGTTCCAGAAGAAAGTAAAAAGCAAACTGTTTTTTTTCTTTTTCCATTGGGGTGTGTTCTCATTTGGCAATGTGCTTTCGGCTGCAGTAGATGCCAAGATCCGCACGTTAGTGTTACAATGCAAAATACATGGTAGTAATTTGAAAAGTACAAGTAAGAATGATAGGGCTTTCAATTAGGGTTTCTTTCTTTCGCATTAGGATATTTGACTAACATGCTTTTTTATTTGCATTCGTCACTGACATAGTGGAGAGGTAGAATCTCACACAGACCTTACATCACAAAGCGATGCTACCACGCCCTTTTGGCTTTTTATATTATATAGTTGTAATGATATTGGGATATGATTTCATACAAATTATTAGTTTCTAACCACTAGACTATTGTTAGTGACTTTTACATAGTATATTATATACCATGTTAGATGTAAATATTGATGGATGTCCTTTGGCATTAGTTAACCAAATAAAGAAATATGTATAAAATAAAATAAAAATTGTTACTAGCTAATTTTTTTAAGTAAGTAATTAGTAGTAATATTTTTTTAAGTAAGTAAAAATATTTTATATAACTTATTAAATGCTCTTCAATTAATATTCAGTTGTTAACACAAAAAATAAGGCAGCAAATTCAAGTAATTAACTTCGAAAAAATTCTTAAATTTGCATTAAAACGATATCTACACAGTTGGCAAAACATATGATGACAACAAGCTAAATTTCGGTAGGCATTAAAAACAAATGCTGAAAAACTTATGTAATAGTAATTTATAGGCATTAAAACATATGCTGAAAAACTTATGACTATTAGTTTAATATTAATTTACTATACTTTACTCAATTTACCTTCAATGTTAACCTTTTCTTTAGGACAATGCCAACCTATTCTATAACTCAAATTTTATTTTCATAATGTCAAATAAAATAATATGATAAAATATATTTTGGTCTATCTATATATTTATAAGTTTATTAATAGTTTTACTCAAACATATATAATATGGAGCTATTAGGTTAACTAAAGTCAACGTAACGCAACTTTCACACATAACATGTTATTTCTTATTACTAAAAGTAAGAAATCATGGCAAAAGAATTTAAATGGTGTTTTTCTACTAATTATTTACCAATAGGGTGTAGTTTGGAAATTATTTACGCAAATGGAGTAGTCAAACACACCTGTATGGGGCGTGTTTAAACACGCCTAAATAGGGCGTCTTTAAGCAGCATGCGACACGTGGCAGACACAGGTGGTGATACGTGACAGGCACAGTTGGCGCAGTGTGAATGAAAACTTCGGAAGGCCATAATTTTTGACTGGAGTGTTCGATTGAGGCGAAATCGATGGCCAAAGACTCGAAATTGAGAGGAGAAGTTGCTAGGAAGTTGTCGAAGGAGACTTGGTCAAAAAAATTTTCCAAAAGAGGCCTTTAAGTGCCTTAAAATTGCGATTTAATCTTCGAACACCCAAAAAATTTCTTGTTTTCTAATTTTTTTTATCTATTCAATTAGTGAATTGCAAGTTATTTTTAATTAATCTAATTACTTCTCTTAATTTCAAGCGGTTTGACATAAAATACGCCTCCATCGGACATTTATGAAAAATTATGACTGTTCTTAACAATTAATTTCAGTGGAGTTTTGTGTGTGGAATATATTCTCAAGCTGGACAATAACACTCCAAAAAATCCCAATTCAAAGTTGAACCTTAACATTCCAAAGAAATCCTCGTTTTAAGTTTTTGTGGTTATGGTGTGAGATGTCAAGGGAAATGCATGAGGCTAGAGTCGTTGTTTGTTGTTCGACTTTGAGATACCTATTTTGAAATTGACCTATTCTGAAATTGATGGCTGAACATGGTCGTGGATCTCATGTAGGGAAGATGGGGAGCAAAAACCACGAGCATGTGTATTGTTCCAGGTTAGATTCCTAACATGCTAAAGGGAATTTTTGGTTGTTGAGCATGAACATGTGAAGTGTCAAGGTTTATTTATGTAGTGTGTTGGCAATGTGTGATGATGTGGAGTATGATATTGTTTCATGGTGGGGTCAGGGTTTCTTGTTTGGTATATTACAATTAAGCCATGGAAGTTTAAAAAATTACAAGATAAGTCCCTATTGTGACATGGTTTGGGGAAAACTTTAATTATTGTTTTGCTGGTCAATAATGGTTATCATTTGTTTATTCCCTTGTTTTATCCTTTGGTGTGTGTTCTTTTATGTTGTCAATAATGATGGTTATTTATCACATGTGTGTTGTATTCATTTAAGTGTATTAAATTCATATTTTGTGGTGTTTGTCATTTATTTGTACGGCTAGTGATGTGCAGACCATGAGGTTGAGGATTGATCACTTAGGAATGCTTATTTATAAGGCTTGTACCATGTATGTCAGGGGCATTAGCAAAGAAGGAAATGGAGTTGGGATGTTGATGAGATGTCCTATATTGACATGAAAAAGGTTATTAAAAAACAATATATGGTTCAAACAGTTCAAATGTCTTTGGTATCAAATCCTAAACTTGCTTTTAGTCACGACTTGAAACCATAAAACAACGACTCTAATATGTTACAAGTTTCCTCTAATTGTAAAGGCTTTGATGTGGTTGACATAGAGCATTTAATTGATGTACCAATGCTTGATGATTGACTACAATAGAGAGACAAAGATTTTACTAAAACCGAGGAGTTGAAGTTGTTGTAATTGATGATGGGTCAGTGAAGAGGAGCATATTAATGTTGGTGGGGTCCCTGGTGTTGGTAAGGTCCCTACTAATGATAAGGTGCCTGGTGATGGTAAGGTCCATGCTGATGGTAAAGTGCCTGGTGAGGTTGAGGTCCATGCTAATTGTGAGGTGCCTGATGATGCTGAGGTAGTTGATGATGGGAATAGTGAAGATCTTGATTACGAGGGTGAAGATGATTCTGATAGTGAGTACACTAGTTTGGATGATAGTGATTATGAAGAGGATTAGGATTGGACTAATCTGTTAGATCTAGAAACTTTTGATCAACATGCTTATCCACCTACACCTAATTATGATGATGAATATACTGCAATATAAGATTTTGGTGTGCCTTTTCATATGAACGATGAATCGTTATTAGTAGGTGATTTTGAGGATGGGGATGGTGAATTTGATGAGCTAGACACACCACACTAGGCAATGATGATGAGTTGATTCCAAAGAAAAAGTTCCCCAGATTCAGAATGCTTGATGATGATTAACTTCGAGCGTGGATTGATATTCAATACCAAAAAGGAAATTTTGCATGCTAGGAAAACCTTTGTTATTGTGAAGAATAATTTGAGTATTATACAAAATGACAAGAAAAGAGTTATTGTCAAGTGTGCTCCAGACTTTCCTTTTCTTCTAAGGGTCAGTATCTCAAATCATAAGACTTAGTGGCATGTTGTTACATTCAAGCCTCACCATACATGTCATAGAAAGCAAAAAATTGACAGGCTACAACAAAATGGTTAAGTAAAAATTATTAATTAATTACTGATTAATTAAATGAATGATTTCAATTAAGTTAAAATTTAACCACTCATAATCATGTCATGCCATTTGCTAAACGGTCAAACGACGCCCACTGACGGTCAACACATCTCAACTAACGATATAATTAAAAGTGCGAATTTTATAAAATAGGGGTACCAAATATCCAAATTTCAAATTAGGATAACCAAAATCACAGTTTTAGTAAAATATAAGGGGACCAAATGTGTAGTTTAGCCTTTAAAATACTATAAAAGTTTCATATTATATATTAAAAAAACCTTCCAAAAATTACATGTCAATTTTATTAAAGAACTTATTGGATACTTCACTAGCTTGTCAAGACCAATTCAATTGGTTGAATCATAAGTTCACTTGAAAAACTGACTAGATCAAACTGACATATTTTATTAAACAATTATTTCTACTTTTAAATAATAAGAGTGAGTTTATTTAAACTAAAAAAAATAACTTTAAAATAAACATTTTCTATATAAGTATTTTTCAAGAAGTTGATATGATTTTTTTATTAAAAAATAAAAAAATATTTATTATAAGTAAAAATAACTTAGATAAACACATTAAAAAATTTAAAAAAATGTTTATTTTATTTTTTAAAAATTATTTTAAAATATAAGCTTAAACAAACTTAGAGTGTGTATAATGAAATTAAAGTATTAGATTTGCTTTAGTGGAAATTGTTTGACAGCTGTTTCTTTCACTTTCCAATTATATGATAAGAGACAAGAATAACCTTAAGATGCATTCACAGTATAGTTTTTAAAAGTCCCTAAATTGATCATCTAAATCCCTAAACTCAAAAACTAACTATATTTTTATTCCTAATAATATGTTAATATTATCCCTTTACATGTAAAATATATATATATTGTTAAACTAATGTGACCGAAACACTTTCAGTAACTATTTTTAGATTTTCATATTTTGAGAAACTAATGTAAAATGCAATTACAAGTGGAAACAACTGTTTCATATTTTGAGTCATGATTCGTGAGAGGACAGAGAGAGAGAGTAATAAGGTCGAAATTATTCTTACAACCTTACAGGTTTTTAATTAATAAAACCAGATGAGTGATAGTCGATTAGAATAATAAAAATATCTGCATATTACATTTGGCCCTAGAATGAAGAATCTTGGAATAAGTCAAAATACTGTTTGGAAAGAGGCCGACATCCTCAATCAAAGGAGTAATAAAGACAACTTTGAAAATGATAAATTACTCAATGGTCTATCTCAAGATTTGGGCCACCATTCTATCTGCACCAACTAATGCATTATAATTTATAACTATAAATCAAGTTAATCTGTTTGATGTCCGACTTCGGTATCCGAAGGACCGAAGCAACATTGTTATACTCCTTCTTATTGGTAAAATAAAATTTTAAACTATTAAAATACTTTTCACTTTGATTAAAGCATTAATGTTACCGAGGTTTCTTGCTTACGATGCTTATATGTATGTATAATATGTATTATATATATATATATATATATTTATATATACTATCCAATTAATTTACGGAATACAATTTTCATTTATCAAAGTGTAGGATTATACTTTTCTATTATATAAGTTGGAATTTAATTTGTGTCCAAATTAAACCTTAATTTTCTTGGATCACCAACAATCATATATTAAAAATAGAATTAGTCTCTAATTTGGATTAAAAGACACACATAATATCTGTCCCAGAAAAAAAAACTAATTGATTTGATTAAAAAGGTGTCACAACCCAACAAAAAGAAAAAAAAAAAAACGTACTTTTCATGATGTAATTTTTGGAACAAAGTTTATTTTTAATATTCCAAAAAATACTTTAAAAAATATTATGTTATGGTTGGAAAAGTACTTTTCATAATGTTTAAAAATAAAATTGTGTTACAATTTATTTCCTTAACATTCTGGAATCCAAAACACTATTTTTTTTAATGTTAAGAAGAAAAAAGTCAAGCATAATACTAGTACCATCAAAAATCTCACATAAAAGGAAAAATTGTACAATAGTGAAATCATTGAAGTGGAAAGACATATAATTGATGTTGGTCCTAATTTAGACAAATCTAAGAGGAACTCACTCCACTACAACAACTTGGAATTTGGAGGATGAAAAAACCTAATGATAAAACAAGAGACCGAGCAAGGGAAGAACAAAAGAGACCTGAGCAAGCATCGAAGGGGACGAAAGGAGTGAAAGATAGGAAGTAGTGTGATAAAAGAGAAGAAAATGTGTTGTTATGAAAAGGGATTATGTTGTTGCTGAAAAGGAGAAGGTTTGAAAAGAGAAGATTATTTAAGTAATTTAATTTATAAAAAAAGGAGAGTGTACTTAACAAAAAAAAGGGACATGGATATGACAAAAAGCCGAAAACCAGCTACATAGTGAGCTTCAGGAAGTAGTTTCAGCCCAATAAGAAAAGAAAAGAAAAGAAACATAATACAAGCCCGATTTAATTACCAATTAGTCCAATTAACTTAATTAATTACTCACATAATTATTTTTAATACTCATCATAGTTATTCAAATTTTTATTAAATAGTGTTTTTAATATTATTATCACCACTAGAATTTTAATTGGTGTCCAATGATGGATTTATTTAAGTTTGTGAAATTTTCTCCAAACTCAGAAAATTAAAACTTATTTCAAATTTTTGTGGAAGAGGAACAATTCATCAGTTTTGAAAATTATAACATCAAATTAATTTTTAATAATAAAGAGACTAAATTAAACTATTAAATAAATAGAAGAACTAAATTAATAATTTAGCATGAAGTTTAAATACACACAATCCAATCTAAATACATAAAAGAAAACCAACCAATAAAAGTTAAATACCAAAAGAAAAAGGAAAGGCAAAATTGGATTAGTCATCATAACATGGTATGCCAAATCAGTCAGACACAATGCTGGCCAATCACAACAATCTATTTCCGGCGAAATTTGAATCACAGTCATAGTGACGTGTACGAAAGAAATACTATATCTTCTTAAAATATTAATAATATTTAAATAAAAAATATCAAATGAAAATGATAAAAAATGTTTCTGATCTTAAATATTAAATACATTAAATTTAATATCTTTTAAAATTTCAAACTCCAGAAGATGATCTAGAATTGGGTCAATCACGTTTATTAGAAATGGACAATAGAGTGGTTGTACCGATTCAAAACTTATCTTTGAAAACCTGGATCCTATTAATTTACATTAAATGTTAACCATTCATTTATATTAAATGTTAATCAAGAAAGTAGTAAAAAAGTAAAAATAAAGCTTTAAAGGATGACTGCATTAAATACTATTAAATAACAGATAAAAAGGTTGCACAATTTAAAAGGAATAAAAATGCGTACCAGTATAAAAGATAAGACATAAAAGCCGCGAACAGTTCAACAAGAAAAGAAAGCTTGGAATAAGGAAATAGAAGGAAACAGCCAAAGACTGAGATTGCCACCTTAATAGTCTTTCCGTTTATTCAACGCTCAAATTGGGTAATCATAAAGGCTGGTCGACCAACGTGTGCAGTGTGCTCACCCGTGTGAAATTGAATTTGGATACTTTAAATTTAAATTTTATAAATCGAAAAATATAATTAAGAATAAATACTTTTTTACAAAAAAATACATATTTTTGTGCGAATATTAAGTATAGGATAAAATTAATAAATACTTGACATTGGTAATAAATAATAAATAAAAGGATCGACACTGAATGTTATTTAATATCTCACAAGAAAAAAAGAAAAAATTATAAATGTAACATTAGGTGTGTTGATATAAATAATAAGTATTAATAGAATATTTGAGGAAAAAAACTTAAATAATACAATTTTAATAAAAAGTTATATCAATTTGGAACTGTTTGCAAATAAATTATCAATCTGAGGCACCATCAGATTTATGCGTGACTGTCCCTTTAGTCACGTCTGAATCTGGGTGTGACAATTTCGAACTTGACCTACTGTTCCATATTGATAATTTGTTTGTAAACAATCTCAAATTGACAATTTTTTTTATTAAAATTGTATTATTTAGATTTTTTTTCTGAATATTTAATATAAAGAAACACATACTTAACTAACAAATAATTAATAACAAATAATTAATATAAGTGATATTAGATTTGATCTTTTTTAGAAAAATATTTACTTTGAGTCTTATAAATAAAAATAATTAAAAAGAGAGATTCTTCATTGATTAATCAGATTTTATGATAGAAATCATGAGAAAAATTCATGATTATTATGTAGATTATCATTCAAAACTATTAAAAAACCAACATTATAGTAGTCTAAATAAAATTGAGTACATGATGTATCTCATTCAAGTCTTTAGATTAAAAAATATAAACAAAAGAAGAAAATCTATTAAAAATAATCCGTTAAATTTTTTTAAAAAAATTGAAAATTAGTCTGCGCACAGATATTTTGTACCTATAATCAGTGGCTGATCTACGTTCAAGATTGGGCGCCAGGGCCCTCCCTTAAATTTTCAAGATAAATTCATTATATAATCCATTGAAAAGTGAAGAAGAAGAGGCGCGCAACCAAGAAATGAAGAAGCACAGGCTGTGCAACCACCAAGGAAGAAGAAGAATTGAAGAATGCGCTGAAGAAGGAGAAAGCATAGGCTGCGCCAACAAAGAAGAAACACAAAAGAAGAAGAAAGCGCAACCAGCAGCAAAGGAAGAAAGCAGCCAGAAGCAAAGGAAAAGACTTGAATAATAGGATTTTTTTATTTAAGTTTAATATGGCCCAGACCACAACGTTGCTTTATGTATTCCATTTATTACTTTCTGCAGTTTTCTTTTAAAAAATTTTTAAAAAAAATTCGGGGGCAGCACCCCTTTACTAATATTCTCCTTAATTATTTTTCTGAATTGGCGACTCTCTATATCCTTATTTAAAAAATACCCATTATGGAAGGGGTGCTGAGCTGAGATGTCAACGTATTTTGGTGGCTCATGTGTTAGTGTCATATTGTTTCTGGGGTGATTGATAACAACATTTACGACTACGTTCACAATTGGTTAGAGGGTTGGTTTCCCATTTGACCGTAACTATATAAACTTGGAACAATTTCACAAAGTTCATAAAACTGAACTATAAACAGTAGTGGAGAGAGGGAGAGAAACCAAAGAAGGTTGACCATGGCTTCTTCAATAAGGATCTCAAGGCTGCTCTCTCGTTCTTTTCTTTCTGCTTCCACTACTCCTTTGTTCTCTAGAGGTACTTGTTGCTTATCATCACTTCCAAGATCCTGGGGTGATTGATGATTTGATTACTTTTTCTGCTTGGATCTGAGAACTGTAGAACATGAAAATGAATTGATCTTAAATTTTGTACTTTTCTTATTGGGTTTTTGGGGGATTTGGATTATAGGATCATTTTCTGATCCTTAGGAAATAATAGTTACCAATTTGTTTGGAGATGGTTGGATTGATCAGCTGTTATTTTTTTTTGTAAAGAGAGAAAATGAAATGTGTGATAAAAAATTATATGATCATTGACCAAGTGGGGGAGAGAGGGATATAAAATGTTTGGAACTATAAAAGGATCCATAAGTGAGAGTGCCATTTATGGTGAGGCATTCTGAACTGTACTTTTTTGGCTGGCCCCTGTTCCTTTTCAGCTACCACCTGTTTCTTTCACAGTTTCACTGCCCCTTCAAATACATGTTATTACTTTAGTGTATAAATTGGAGGCTACTTCCTGGGACCATTTCAATTTATGTCACATGCCAAGATGATGAATGATCATGCCTTTTGATTGGTGTTTTTAGGCCTTGGTTTTGCTTTGGGGCTTTCATTAATGGTCTTATTTATTTTTAATAAATTGGCCTTTTTTCTTCTTCTGATATTCAGGTGGAAGTGGTGCTCTTGGTGCAGGGCTCAGTAAATTCAGCACTGCTGCTGCAATTGAAGAACCAATTAAACCACCAGTTAAAGTAGAACACACCCAGCTCTTAATAGATGGAAAATTCGTTGATGCTGCTACTGGTTAGTCCTTTTTTTTCACCCTAGTTTTATCCCCATCTATAAAGTGTGGTTGAGTTAGCATTTGCAAATTTAATTTTGAATGAAATTGATTTTACAAAATTGACTTTGATTGAAATTGAGTTTGAAGTGACATGATTTATATTTGAATGTTTTTATTCTGACAGTAAGTTAGTAGAAATTCAACATAAATTTTTGTTATGTAATGCAAAAATCAATTTTGGATCCTCAATTGTTTACCTAAAATCATGTTAGCTAATATTTCAACATGACTTTGGATAATCTATGCGAATCCAACCATTTGCACAAAAATTAAGCATTTTAAGGTGGTCATTACTTACTGTTGTGATTCGCCTGACATCAGGCAAAACTTTTCCAACGTTGGACCCCAGGACAGGAGATGTGATTTCTCATGTTGCTGAGGGTGACCATGAAGATGTTGATCGAGCAGTTGCAGCTGCTCGCAAAGCCTTCGACCATGGACCTTGGCCAAAGATGACAGCCTATGTATTTTCACCCTTCTAATTGTTCTTGAACAATGTACAAAGTCCATGGTCTTTGGTCCCATGATTACTCAACTAATTCCTTGTTTTGTTTGCTTGTTGTGTAACCATGTAGGAAAGACAAAGGATATTGCTGCGTGCTGCTGATCTGTTTGAAAAGCACAATGATGAGCTTGCTGCACTTGAGACTTGGGATAATGGGAAGCCATATGAACAATCTGCTCAAATCGAAATTCCAATGCTGGTTCGCCTATTTCGATACTATGCTGGTATGTTGAAATGAGAAACGCTATCACACACTCTTATAAATAGATTCTTTGTTATTGATTGAAATTTATTGAAAATCACAATTTTTTTGTAGGTGTCACTTCTCCTTTAATGAGTTCCACTCAATTTTATAATTGTAGATAGTATGTTCGAACAAGTGTGTTATAGAGTGTGTAATTAACGTTTCTCATGCAGAAATAACTTGTCTGATTATCTCTTTGATGTTCAATGAAACTAGTACTAACACTTCTAATTTCAAATTGCTCAGGTTGGGCAGATAAGATTCATGGTCTCACAGTTCCAGCTGATGGGCCATATCATGTGCAAACATTGCATGAACCCATTGGTGTTGCTGGTCAGATCATTCCGTGGAACTTCCCTCTTGTCATGTTTGCCTGGAAGGTTGGGCCAGCATTGGCCTGTGGTAACACCATTGTTCTCAAAACAGCTGAGCAGACCCCATTATCTGCTTTGTATGCATCAAAGTTGCTTCATGAGGTTTGTCTTTACAAGAAGATTGCTTTTAGTTTGTTTTGTTGGAACAAATGGAAAGATTTGTATATATATGTTAAATGGTCATACCAAATTTATCATGTCTGGCAGGCTGGACTTCCTCCTGGTGTTCTGAATGTAATATCTGGCTTTGGTCCTACTGCTGGTGCTGCCATTGCTAGTCACATGGACATAGATAAGGTATTGAGATTTTTAGTTTTTCATTAGTATTCATTTTCACCCCACATCGATCCTTTTTACCCTCAGCTATTCACTTGTTTCCTCAACATTGGCAAGTCTTTAGTGAAACAGTGTGAGGATTTTGATGGTGGAACCGTGGAAGAAATATGTTTCTTGTGTAGTCACAAAATAGAAGCTTAGAAAGTGTGTATAGACTAAGTCTTTGCTTTGTTACATTTTATTGCAGCTTGCTTTCACTGGTTCAACCGAAACTGGGAAAGTTGTCCTTGAATTGGCGGCTAGAAGTAATCTTAAGCCTGTTACTCTGGAGCTTGGTGGGAAATCTCCTTTTATAGTATGCGAAGATGCTGATGTAGATGAGGCTGTTGAGCTAGCACACTTTGCATTATTCTTTAATCAGGTACATCCAAATATAAATTTTTTGTAAAATAATTGTCTTTCATAAGGTTCAGAAACAAGTTAATTGGTGTTTTTTGTGACTTTCAGGGACAATGCTGCTGTGCTGGGTCTAGAACATTTGTACACGAACGTGTGTACGATGAATTTATTGAGAAATCAAAGGCACGTGCTTTGAAGCGTGCTGTTGGTGATCCATTCAAGGGGGGAATAGAACAAGGTCCTCAGGTAACATATCCATACGTTCAGTATCAAAATGCAGAGAAAATATTGCACTAATTTGATATTTCCTTACATGTTTCAAAATGTCTGCTCTATTGATGATTTGTGTATGATCCAAAAATCAGATTGATTCAGAACAATTTCAGAAAATATTGAAGTATATTAGGTCCGGTGTTGAAAGTGGAGCTACTCTTGAAACTGGAGGAGATAGATTTGGCAACTCGGGCTTCTATATTCAGCCTACTGTCTTCTCAAATGTTAAGGTATAATTATGATAATAGGAATGCTAGCAACACATTCCCTACTAGAATTTTTTGCAATTTTCGATATATTGTAGTGAATAATAAAGTGTGTTTAAAAGATTGTTATGGAGTTCTTGCTAGCAATTCTCTAATAATAATAATAATAATATCTTTTAATTGCACTCATTGTATCAAGGATGCTTAAAATGTGAATTCTTGTGTTCCTAATTATAAAAATAACCAGGATGACATGCTGATTGCAAAGGAAGAGATCTTTGGCCCAGTGCAAACCATATTAAAATTCAAGTGAGAGCAGTGATTCCTATTGGCAAATAATATCATTATCTTTGCACTTTTGCTTCAAACACTAATTATCTTGTGTTTGATCACAGGGACCTTGATGATCTGATTCAAAGAGCAAATAACACACACTATGGCCTTGCAGCAGGGGTGTTCACAAAAAATATTAACACAGCTAACACTTTGACTAGAGCATTGCGAGTTGGAACAGTGTGGGTGAACTGCTTTGATACATTTGATGCAGCAATTCCCTTTGGAGGGTACAAAATGAGTGGCCAAGGAAGAGAAAAAGGAGAATACAGTCTCAAGAACTACTTGCAAGTGAAGGCTGTTGTTACATCATTGAAGAACCCTGCTTGGCTTTGAACATCATTAGCTTTAGATTTATTTGATGAAAAAGATTAATAAATAGGCTCCAATAATCAAGATCATCAAATTGGGTTTTTTCCATTCAAAGTATCTGATAATGATGAATATAATCTATTTTCTTTTTCTGTTTTTGCCCCTTCATTTTATGGGTAGCGCGAAATATACTATGGTGTAAAATTCAAAGTAGAGGTGAATTTCTGGTTGGAATGGGAATCAAATTTGCATAATAATGGATGTAAACTTCATATTACTTGTTCTCAGAGGACATTGGTCGTTTTTAGTAAATGACAATGTTATGATTGAACTGTGATTCAACTAACAATGATTCAGTATCATATTACAAGAGTTATTTCATTCAAAAAACACATTGTATATATTAAATGAGAAAAATGGTTATACATTAATACTGTAAAAAAAAATATTTTTTACACTGTCATTTCATTAAAATTCATCATGTATGATAAGTTTGTTGACATTTATGATACTTACTTTAAAAATTATATTAACAATGATTTATAATTGAATAACATTTTAAAAGTATTTTACAATGTCAGATGATCATTAAACTTATATTAAATTTTAACAATATATTTCATATTTGTTGAAAATCTACCACCTCCCAACCATGCACCTCCATCATCAGTCAAGTCATCACGGGAGAAAGGAAGACCACATGAAATTTGGGTTGGGATTAGATAACCACTTACAAGAATTGATTTTGAACATGTCACATAAATATGTTTGTATTTGCACTGTAAAAGTAATTTTATTTTGTTATTAAAATGAAATTAATTTTTCAAACCAACTTTTTAAATATAAATTAAATTTTAACATCAATTCTTTTAAAACAAATTATGCTAAAACCTAAAACAAATCAACCTTCATCTTTCACATTTTGCAAACAATGACTTACAGAGGTTATGAGTAATATTATTGTGGTGCCCTCTTAAAATGGCACAAGTATGAAAAATGTATATAAAAAAAATAATTAAAACTATTGTATTGACAACTTCTGAGGACCACCAAAATCCGATAACACCTACATGTTAACGTTGCCAAGACCAAAATGAAATTAAAATGGCAAAATAAATTGTTCAGTGAACATAAAACAGTTAACAAATAGCAGAAAGAATAACGACCCAACATCAAAATAACCAAATGGTCCATTGTCAACGTAAAAAGGTGACAAAATAATGAAAACAGTAAAAGAAAAGCATATTGCTAAGACCTAATCAACATGTGCATAAATTCACGACAATTCAAATCTTTTGGCTAAAGAGGTTTTTTTCTTCTGGTTTCTTCTTATTGGTCAGGGCCACTTTGTAAATAAGATGTACTCTCTGACTCCTTCAAAGTTTGTGATGATATAGTCTTGCATTCTGGCACCCATTTTTTTGCAACCTGAGCCTTTAGCTTGTTATTTTCAACATCATTAGTATTGTTGGGTTCTAACTCAGCAATACCTCTCTCTAGTATCCCCAAACTCTAACTCCAATCCTTTTTGTTTAGAGTAGTAGCCATGTTCAGAGGCATATATTGGGTAGAACCCACTCCCTTTACTCTCTCCATTGACCATTCTCCATCCTCATCTTCCACCAAGTATTCAAATGACATGTTAGAAGCATCACACGCTTCACCTTTTTGTAATTATGCCTTCTATTGCTTCAGTTAACTGATATAAGATTTACAATACAATAGTTAGTAAATGTTATCATATTAGTTGCATACCACAAACATATGTACATTTTCAAATTCGTTTAACTTAAACTCGTCCTAACCCTTTTGTATTTCAATACATCGTACGCTTCCTCTGGATCGATCCACAATTGACTTCATCTTTCAAGTCTTTGATAGATTCTTGACGAACAATATTCCAACCTATTTCTTGTATCATGTCATGCATTTCTATTGTACATGTTTACTTGAAATAGTTATTAAGAGACTTTTCTACAAGGGCTTTCTATCCTAAATGGCTGGAAAGAAATTTCAAGTTTCCAGTAGACTTATTATGTGATCTCTAAATTCTCCTTTGAGGAAGCATGCAATGTCTAGAATTATGTCCTGCTCAGTAGGATCGATATAAGTGATCAAAACTCATTTTTAACACTAGAATTTTCACATTTGGAGTCTTTTGGAGCTTTCCAGATTCACTTTTCCATGCTTCTTTACATCTTGAACAAAGACTTGCTCCCAAAACTTTTAAAGGCAAAGGATTGCCTTTGCAATAGGCAATTACACTTTCTGATAGTTCCTTTTCAAAAAAAAAATTATGATAGATTTATGTTTGTCACATTTGTAGCTTGGTGGTTGGGTAAAATATACCTTTGACTTTAAGTATCTTATTGGTAGTGGAATGTACATTTTGTATTTGCCCAAGTTTTAGTTACTTATTTTGATCCCGGAAATAACATAGATTTTCTCAAATTTATCCTTTTGGTAATTTTAATTGAATTGAAAATGGCACAGATATAGAGAAAGAGAATTGAAGTATGTTGGGTCAAGACGGACCCTCAAGTCAATTGCGGAAGCGAAACAAAAAAAACAAGATGAGAGAGATAGAGAAGAACACAATCAATTTGTTTAACATGAGAAAATCTTTCTCAATATGAAGAAATAAAAACCCACGAGACACTAGTCCAGAATCAAACTTCAATAAGAATAATGAGTTACAAGAGTCAAACTTCCCTAACCTTTCATTAAAGATACAATCAAGCATCCTCAAGTATGGTTGTATTCAAACTTTTATAAAGAGGTCACATTCAAACATCTCTCTAGAGATATTCTCACAAAAAATGTCTTTCTAAATTTTTTCTCTCATACATCCATTAGTCAACCTTACACACAATAAGCTTGTATAAATAAGGGATATGAAGAGATATCGAGTCACTCAAAAGATGTCTCCCTTGAGCCTTACACCAAAGTTGAGAGATCCAACACCTTGGGTCTTGGGCCAAGCATTAAAGAAGGGACAACTCCCAACAAAGTATACTATCCTTATTCTCTTGGAAACAGTTTCCTACTACCACATAATAATATTACCTTATGATCACAACTCGCAGGTTACGATTCGCACTGCTCACTAGAAATTAAAAGCTTGCAAGTCTCTATCTTTTTATCTTTCCTTTTCCCCTCTTCATTATTTACGGACTCTTCTCTCTCTCACCTTCCCCTTCCAAATCTCTCAGCCCCATTTCACAAAGTATGCTTAGAAATTGTGTTTATAAGTAGAACAAGAAAGAAATATTTGTAAAAGAAAAGTTTTAAGAAAATAGTAGTATTTGGAATCCTTTTAACGTTACTAAGAAACTAAAGCAAGAAAAAGTGGTTGTTTAGAGCCTGGCAACTTCTGATGTGGGGCCTGAGGCAGTTTAGAGAAAAAATGAGACGAAACATGCTTAACTGAAGCATGATGAAATTTTAAATTATTTGTCCTCTATGTTTTGGCTGAAAAAGAATATATAAAGATTGAGAAATTAACTAAAATGGTTTGCTTTAGATGATAACATTGCCATGTTATACTTCAAGCATGGTAACCTTTTTCTCTTTTTTCTTTGGTTAATGCAATGTAATTTCTGTTTGTTAGTGATTGAAATTCAAGTTCTTATGGTTGTATTGTGTTGTTTTGCAGTCTACTCTTACTCTCTCAAATGAGACTATGAGAAGGAGTGGTTTAGTTCATCACATTTTTCTGAGTATCTTGGTTTACACCTGAACTCACTTATGGATTCATCACTTCCTCTAGCAGTCTTGCACATGAAAAACATTTCACCAATTGAACCCTACTGTGAAATAGTAGTAAACACACAAACTAAAGAACTCTGTAGCTACACAGAAGAATATCTAGATAGTCTCTATCACCAAGAATGCTTATTTGTGCAAAGTTCAAAAAATGATTGACAAGAAAAGACACTTAAAGAAGGAATTAGTGGAACATAAACATAAATGCAGTGCTATAGGTCAGAAAGTAATGAAATGGAAAATAATGATTAGTTATAACACTTTTCTTCATTCCTTCACAATTTTGGCAACATGGCCAAAATCACAAACTCGCTTTGTTACCCAAATGATATAAATATACTAATGTAGACTAGGTGGTTCTATAACAGTTAAGAAAGTGATTGACAGGATTATGATTGAGATGTTTTTTTTACTCTAGGGAGAAGTCAGGTAAAGGAAGGACCTCCAGGTCAACATTTTTAGACTGGGTTATTTGCCTTCCTACATTAGATTAGATAATGCTTTGTGGAGGGAGGGGGCAGGGTTATACAATCATTCCTTCCAGCAGGTGCAAACTGCTGAGCAAAACAGAAGGGAATTGAATAGGAATTCTACTGGCCAAAACAAAACAAATAAAATTCTAAATAATTCACTTGCTAAAGATGTAAGACTTGCAATAGTCACAAAAAACTATCTGGAAAAATTACAAACTATCTGGATAAAAGCCATTATTGATCAGTTTAGGGGTTTTCTGTGCATGGTTTGTTATCAATCTGTTAGTGGATGTTCAAGGTTCATTGCCAATCTCAAATCTATCAACTACAAACTTTGTTTAAAGTTGTTGTAATTTTTATTTCCTTTTTGTTTTAAAAATTGAAGTTTTTTTGCATTTGAGATTTTGTGGATTCATAATTGTATTTTTAATTGTCACCATTCAATGGATGAAAACGAAGATTTAGGGTCGAAGGTTCTTTGGATTTTGTAATATTCAGAAAATTGTTTTTAATTTTTTCTGGTAAGAAAAACAGTGCCTGATGTGGTATTCACTTGTTTCATTGCAGGTACTAATCTCAGCTAAAATCAAGCAACTACTTGGTATTCACGTGACTCAGAGCATCTGAAGTGATAAACATTTTGTGTAGTTATCAGGATAACTGGTTACTTAATGCTTTTTGTAAATGTTTTGATACTTAGATTGGATGAGTCTTGATACTTGTTTTCATATATTCTATAAAACAAACATGTTATGCATCATATTATTGATGTGTTATTGATAAATAGTTATCAAGATAGTTACTTACTAATGCAAATGTTTTGATACTTTATTTAGATGTCTTGATACTTATTTTGAAAAAACAAACTTGATGTCCACTATCAGGTTGATTTGTATTGATAAATTCCTGGAAAAAACTCAGTGGAAAGTTTGTTGGACAAGACATCCATGTTTTTCTGATTGTTCCCTTACATTTGCAAGAAAGCTGACCGTCAAATTGAGAAAACAGTTTGGCATGTAAAGCAATTGCCAGGGTAGTCTTACTAATGCCTCCCATGCCCCATATACATTCCAATCTCTTGAATATCTATTGGGCTAATTTCCAATAATGATTCAATCCAGTCTTAGTTTCCCTAAATCTAATAACTTCTTTCAATTCAATTGGGTATATGAGTTTCAGTTTGTGTAAAACATATTTAACAATGTTCTTAATGAATTCGACCTCGCTCCTAGTATAAAAATGGTAAGAACATTAAAGAAAAGAATGTATCACAAAACAATCAAATAAAAAAGAAAATAATGGTGACCCATTAGAATATACGAGGATGTAAAAACATAATACAAACACATTGAAACAAATCCTAAAAATGATAAAATTAGTATGACACAGATAGAGTACAATATTTAATAATATAGATTTACGTAAAATTAGATTCTAGTGGAACAACGCCATCACTCATTTGTATGTCTTGCGAGATTCTTATTTTGTACGTAGTGTTATATTTAGGCACATTATGAAAACCCACTTAGATCATGTACTAGGGAGAATATCACCAAACCTCCTGTATTTACTCTATTATTCTTCTAGTTTCCATTCTTCCAACTCTATAGTAAGTAAAAATGCTTCTTTTGAAACATACACAAATCTATTTATATTCACTTCTGCCTAATATTTGGTCTTTCCCCCTAAATTTAATACTAATAGCAAGCAACATCCGGCGATTACTTCCTGTACCTCCTGAGTTGCTTCTTGCACCTAATCTGGAATGTAAAATTACATTTCGGGAAAAGTGTTTTCAAAATGTAATTTTACATTTCAGATTAAGTGTTCCGGAAGCTTAAAAATGCGCGGGAAGCAAAATGAAGGTGCATGAAATAACTGCCGCAACATCCACTTATGGCAAACAATGACTTACAGAGGCTGGTCTTCCCTGTGTTTTGCCTTTTTGGTCCTTGGTTAGAGATGGGCCAATGGCCCAACAAAGAGAATAGGCCCAATTGGCACTCGCCCAAAATAAGCCTAGAAACCAATTGTGTTTTGGGTTTAAGACCAAAAAGGAAAAGGGTTTCACTTCCTACACCAGCGCTTTTTCTAATACACCCAGCATGCACAATGTAATACCAATTTTGCCCTTCTCGTAATCCAAAAGGCAATGGGTGTATGAATCCGTAAAGGTTCATACGGATTCGTAATCCGTAAGAACCTTACGGATTCGCAATCCGTACGAGTTAAAATGTTTTAAAATGATTTTTGAAATAATGGTCTAGGTGGGTGTCAAACCCGTAACCTTCAATTAAAAGCACAATGTTCTGACCAACTGAGCTACTAGACCATTCATGTTAAAAACTAATTAAAATTGCTGTATATAACATTACAAATTTTGATGTATATTTAATACACATAAATTTACATAATTAATTTTTATCTAATAATATTTTTTTTACATATATAAAATTTCTAATGTATATGAACCTATGATTTTTTACAAAATAAAATAAATCAAAATTTCTTCGCAAGTCCAATCAATTACTAATATCAACTTATAAATAATTTAAAAAACTAACATTACAAGTCAATTTTCTTAAGTAAATTTTTAGTGTAATTTTTAATATTATATATTTAAAATCTTGACTTCATTAACTTATATATAAGTTTAAACTTATTAATTTACTTAGATATTTTTTTTATAAAATTTAAAAGTTCTCACTATAAAATAAACTTTTGAAATATATCTGAAATTATACACACACACATATTAAATTTCGAAAAAACCTATATCAATTAAATAAGTTAACTCACCCCTTGAAAAAAAAGAGTTAATCATACGTTAAATTGAAAATAAAACGCTAATTAACTAGGCTGCATTTTGTTTAATCTAATCTCTGGGCTCTATGGCCCTTCTCAACAAAAACAAAACATATATTTTAAAAATATTTTAGAAACAAAAAAACAAAATATATTTTTAAAAATTATAGATTTGAATTAAAAAATATTATGCTCATATATATAAAAAAATTTAATTTTATAAAATCATAGGTTCATATACATTAGAAATTTTATATATGTAAAAAAAATATTATTAGATAAAAATTAATTATGTAAATTTATATGTATTAAATATACATCAAAATTTGTAATGTTATATATAGCAATTTTAATTAGTTTTTGACATGAATGGTCTAGTAGTTCAGTTGGTCAGAGCATCGTGCTTGTAACTGAAGGTTACGGGTTTGACACCCACCTGGACCATTATTTCAAAAATCATTTTAAAACATTTTAACTCGCACGGATTATGAATCCGTAAGGTTCTTACGGATTACGAATCCGTATGAACCTTTACGGATTCATACACCCATTGCCTTTTGGATTACGAGAAGGGTAAAATCGGTATTACACTGTGCATGCTGGGTGTATTAGAAAAAACGCTGGTATAGGAAGCGAAATCCAAAGGAAAATCAGAAAGTTTGACCAGAGAACATATATTACCTTCTGCTTTAAATATAAAAGAAAAAAAAATATTTTTTAATTTCAAATATAAGAATTTTTTTATTATTATCTTTAAAATATTTTTTATTTAATTGAAGTTTTAACCACCACCGAATCACCTCTCGACGCGTGTCCCCCTCCCTCCACTTCCCATACCCGAAACCTACGTCCCCATGACAAACAAAATCATAGTACCATCAATCCTAACACAAAACTCCAACACAAACCTTTTCCATGATCCGAAACACAAACGGGTCGGATCGCCGGGTACTAAACTTTTGAGTTGTTCCACTTCAAGGGTGGGGATGGAGCACTGTGTGGCTTTATTGCTTTCTTTGTCACTAAATGGTGGAGAAGATGTGGTTGCTTATTTAGTGAAGAGCCCTTCTCTTATGGGATCTTTGTATTCCCAACTCAGTGAAGGCACATCGCGAGCAAGCAAGAAAGCCAGTGCTCTCACCAGAATCCTCCATGATTTTTATGAAAGGAGGTCCTCTGGCTTGAGGCTTCAGTCATTCCACAAGAACAATTCATTCATGTTCCGTAACCCAGTATTTTTTGTTCACTTGGGTATTCTTTCATTTGTTTGAATTTGTAGATACTGTTGTATAAATGTGCTTAGTTGTTGTTTTTGTAGTCAGGTTATTAGCTCACGTTTTAAAGAGCTAATAATTTCGTCAGCTTCTGTTGTTAAAAATGAAGCACCTACAAATTATGTTGTACCAAACAAAAGCTTGTAAAATTATTGTAATTCATTGTTCTATTTTGATCGAATAAGATTGTATCATGTCTATCCATCAGGAATAATATTCGGATTTGCCTCCTCGTTTCTTGTCTAAGGCTAAGTTTTAAGGTCACGTTTCTATGCCTAGGGCCAACTTTCTCTGTAGATGCCTTCTGGATCCAGACCTAGCTGACAACATCAAAAATCATAGTCTTTGAAATCTATACTACTTAGTAATTTGATTTTTAATGTTATATAAAAAAGAAATTTCGTCACTGATAATGAGAATTATAAGTAATTTTAGTCTTTGATTTTACTGCATATTAATTAATTTGATCTTTAACGTTAAGAATTAAGTTCACTACTGATTAAAAAACAAGTGACCATCAAAAAAATCACCAACGATTATTAAATCCGTAAACTCAGGATCTACTTGCATTACCATATTGACCAATGTGAACAGACGTTATGTCACTTATGTGAATGTTGAAAATTTTGGCATCCTTACAAAGTGCATAGGAAATTGGGAGCCAATGCTTCGAAAACCGTTGATTATTAAACTTAAAAAGAAATTTAATTTTTCACTTTTGGTTACATAAACAAAATTTGACTAATAAAAACAATCTATCAACAATCTCCGACCAAATTAACGTTTTATACAAGACAATAGGCTTAATCTCACAGTAATGCATGAAAAAAAATGAAAACACCATATTCTTAGCAAAAAAAAAAATGTAATTATTACTACGGCATTCTTTTCAGTATTAAAGATAGAAAATCCAGAAATACGACATCCTTGAGCTAATTTTTGTTCTAAAATGCCAAGACCAATGTAAGAAATATGGGATTTTTTCTTTGTAGTTATCTATAGTTTGTTTGGAAGCGAAATCTTCCATCGTAGTTTCAACTGGGACTTTGAGAACGGATTATTTGAAACACGGCATCTTTGGAGAGGAGAGCGCTAGCTCACCACATAAACTACAGATTTAAGCTTATAAAATTTCATATTTCACTTCTGTAGTTCTTTTTGACCTTTCCGAAAATTAATGTAAAAGAAATTTTCAACACCAGCCCAAATTATTTTCCCATTGAATTGTAGTGACAATGTAAACACTGGAATTTCAAGAATGATAACAAAAGGGGAACATAGATATTCACTCTGGATCACGGTTGCAAGCAGAAAGAAAATTTAAATTGACCTTGCTACTGAACCGATATGTGAGACCAGACAAAAAAATAGCCGCACAAGACAAAAGAATAAAAATTAAAAGGTTAAGTATTTTTTTGAGTGTTTCTTATTTCCAAAGAACCGAAAGCAGGAGTTCAGAACAATCATTAAAAAAAAGTCAAAGTTCTACACTATTCACATGACAAAAATTGCCACCGGATTCTCATGGATGAAGAAAACGGGGTTTTATCCGGGTAACTACTAGAATGTTGAAGCAATACAGACTGAAAAATTACATTCAACCGTTTATGATTATGCAGCCATTTTACAATTAAGGGTAAAGACATGTCAAGGATCATAAAATATCAATCCGGCAGAAAAGGGAAGGAAGAACATAAATTAATATAAAAATCATGATTTTGACCTCAAAGCTAGTCCCGACTCTACCTTCTTTATTTCAAAGATAAGCATCCTCCACATCTTCAGAACGAACATTTCAGCCTCTTCATCCAAAATTATCTGAAGTCGCTCAAGCATTTGTGATGCTTTCACATGTTCTTGTGTACTGGAAACAATATAATCTATCAATGTAGTTTCTTCTTCCCCCAAAAACTCTTTGATTTTCTTTGAAATCCACGGTCTCATTCTATCATGTAATTTATGCTGAAAAATAACATAATATAAAACCAAATATTAAGAACATAAAACAACATTATCCACATTTCAGACTGCACAAACCCAAATAATAAAAAACAAATACAAACAAAACAGTTTAAACATAAAAAGTTATTGTGCAAGAT
Organism: Glycine tomentella; assembly: GCA_007407185.1. Lineage (NCBI taxonomy): Eukaryota > Viridiplantae > Streptophyta > Magnoliopsida > Fabales > Fabaceae > Glycine > Glycine tomentella. Next base: position 59,429 of record PYAF01003908.1, on the reverse strand, counting down.
CTGTTCCACACAACTGAGCATGAGTGATGCAATCTTATTAAAAAATAAAGGATGTTTTTGATGAATAAAATTTCAAAAAATATATAAAGTTGATTATGTTCCTAAAAAGATGAGAAGGTTCCTATCTGGCCTCCACTATTCATATCTTTATGTTTATAAAATCCCAAAATATATAAAAATCAAGGGATTGAAAGATGTTTTTTCCTTTCCAATCATTGGTGGGAAGTTCATTCATAAAATTCTATAGACTCCTCAAACTTTCGTTGTTTTTCAAGGCTCCCAGAACAGTTCCTTCCACACACAACTACTACTTGCTTCAATCTTTCAGTCAATAACCTTACACAATTTACACTAATGGCCACAAAAAAGCAATTAAGGTATACCAGTCTGGCTCAAGCCAAATGAAATATAGATCAGCCAACTCTTTTTATTAATTTAAAATCAAAATCTGCAGATTAGGATCATGTACCTTATCATACACTGCCCAGTCTATCGCATATGAGAACAACTCCTCCTTGGTCTTTGGTATCATATCAATCAATTGCTTTGCATCCAAAAGCCTCTTGTTATCAGAAGTTTTGAGTTTCTCCGATCCATGATCTCGATCCCTGTCACGGCCAGGAATTCTCTCCTTGTTTTCATCTTCATCACTCCTGTCCCGGTGGTTAGACTTCTCATTTGAACGTCTACTTCTATCCCGTTCTCCATCCAGCTTCTCTTCCTTGAAATTTGTACTGGATATACGCTTTGCAAATTCTGCAGCAGCAGCCAAATTTGGTGGTGTTGGCCCAGAAACTGTAGGTTGAACAGCCTGCAATTCTTCAGTTGAGTAATCAATTGGAACCAATGGCCTCATTTTTTTGTCCTTGTGTGCATCATCATCATCCTCTTCATGGAAAACAGAAGGGACAGATGTTCTTTTCCCTGAACCAACTAGACCAAACCCCAATTTCTTTGTAGGAGCATTGCCACCTGACTGTGCATCAGTTGGAGCAACAGATGCTATGGTTGATTCATCAATGATGACATTTATTGAATTACCGTCACCTGTCATTGTAAAGCATTACTACATTAATATGTGTGAGAGAGAGAGAGAGAGAGAGAGAGAGAGCAAACCACAAATAGTTATGATAATTACCAATATGATCTTCACGACTATAGTCAGCTACAGTATCTTGTTCAACAACAAAGCTTTTAACTTCATTAGTAATCTCTCCAGTAATCATATTTTCCTTACCACCATTTACCACATGCTCAGATAAAAGCTTTAATGCATCTCTTTGCCGTTTTTGTTCCTCCTCAGCCTTCTTTTTGGCCTCAGCAATTTCTTCCTCTTCTTTTTGTCGGTCAACCAGGTCATCTTCCTTCTCACGCAGCCTCTTCTTTCTCTTCTCCTCTATCACACTTCTGCGCCACCTCTTCCTAGAATCCTCATCCTCATCCTCTTCATCATAAAGTATCTCCTTTCTCCTTTTACGCTCCTTTTCCTTCTCCTTCTCTTTTTCATACTGACGCTCTTTCTCTTTCTCTCGTTCCCTATACTCCCAATCCTTCAAATATGTTTCATACTGACGCTCAGCCTCCTCAACCCTTCGTCTTTGTTCCCTCTCTTTCCGAACACGTTCCCGCTCTGCTTCTCTTTCATATCTTTCAAGTTCTCTATCTTTTTCTCGTTTTAGCTCCCTATCTCGGTCCTTCTCTCTGCTTTTTCTATCATGCCTTCTATCAGGGCTTTCAGTCCTTTCATGTTCACTGGTTGGTTTGCTATCATTGTTTGTCTCTTTCTCATTTTTATTTTCAGCAGATTCTACACAATTTGAAAAGAAAAGTTTCTGAATAATTAATTTACAAATAATAGAGATAAAGGTATCCTGATGATAAAATATAGCCCTGTTGGGTCTACACTCAACAGAATATAGATACAGGAATTGAAGTGTCTTTTTCCCATACCATTCTTCTCTGTATCCCCAACAGAGTCTCCATCTCGTGCTTTAACGGGTTGTTCTGAAGTTAAATTTACAGAACCATCACCAGTTGGCTGTGCAGGTGGTGTAGGCAAAGGTCTAGTCTTCAACCTTTCCTCTATCATCTTTGTAATCTTTTCTAAAGCCTCACAATCAGCTTCTCTATCTTCATCAGTGACAATCCCAAAGTTTGCCACATCATGGGATTCCTTGCTTGATGATTCACTAGCCTCTTTATTTGAGGGTTCTGTGTCAGCCTTTGCATCCTCGTTTGCATTAGAAGGTTGTTCACCTTCGTTTTTTTCACTTACTGCCTGAGTTTCTTTGTTCTTCAAGTTCTCAGTTTTTGTCTTAACATACCGCTCCAGATTTTCTTTCATAGCTTGATTCACGTTGACCTGTTAAAAAATAATAAATGGCTACGATCCTTAGATGTACAAGGGAAAAAAATGTAATCTGTCAAGATGACTTTTAATAATTATGTGTCTTGTTCAAAAAAAAAAATTATACAATTGGAAAATGCAGATGCAATAGAGTTCAATATTCATGGCATGCACCAAACAGCTACATCAAAAACATTCTTCAACTAATTCATACCCATCAAGAAAATTTGATAATTTAGTTAGTGACATTAAAATTTGTCAATAATTTGTAACATTCTTCCAAAACTACCCGTATTTTTTTTTAAAAAAAATAATCATCTCTCTCTTTCCACTTGCTTTTCACCTGATTGCTACTTATCTTTTCCAACCTAATAAGAGAGAGAGAGAGAGAGAGAGAAAGTTTATCTCATTAATTTCTAGCATTTTTTTCTTTGGCTAAAAAATTTGTTAACTAATTAAGGGTACTTAAGGAAAAAATAATTGATGCAACAATGAGAAAGAGGTCTTATAAAAAGGGAGAGGGAGTATTATTACCCAAATGTTTAAGATTCCTATATAACAAAAGTACTTGTGTCTACTATAACATAAGATACAAAGAAAAAGTAATCACAGATGAAGACATACCTTCAGTTCTTGCCCATCAATATTCAGTTTAGTAAGGAGACGCAAGGCACGGAGAACCCCTTCTGCAGACTCAAACTCATAAAACCCAAAACTTGTAGGAGTTCCAGTTGATAAATCCTGAGGACGTTTCCAGGTCTTGATAGTTCCACATAACTTTAAAAAAATAATAGAATCAGCATATTTATAATTATAACCAAGGATTTTACAATACCTAATGTCTTGTACATATAAAAAAAAGTCTGGAAAGAGAATAATGGAGAATTTTTTTCAGTAAAAATATGTTAAAAAAAATTATATCAACCATGCAAGTTTTTTAAAAGAAAAAACCTCAAAAAATAAGTTGATTTAGTGCTTTTGTCAAAGCCAAAAGTAGTAGCTTCGGGAAAAAACTCGAAAAAAAAAAAAAAAAAGTTGCATCACAGAATCACTTGCCCTAAATAACATAAACCCTGTTCCTACCCCATAAGAAAGAACAATCTTAAAAGTTTACTTGAAGGAGAGAGAGCATGAACTCATTTTCAACAGTTGGTGCAATCTTGCCAATGTAAACTGTGTTTTGAGGCTTTTCAGCTGGAGTAACACTAGGGGCTACCACAGGTCTGACAACAGGAGGAATAATTGGGCGAACTGCAGGGATCCCTGCAACTGGTGGGCGTGATATTGTAGGTATGTTAACTGCTCCAGGCGGGCGTGGAGGAAATACAGGACGAACCATAGTTCCATAAGGAGGGGGGTAACGAGGAATTCCTGTACAGAGTAGAAAAACATCTATGCGAATATATTAGAGCAGATTATGAGTGAATATGTATGCACCATAAACAAATCAGTACAACACTAATGATATACGCCAGAAAAAAAAATGCAACAAGAACAATGGAATGCTGTTACCACACATCAAAAGCATAACAGAGATGGCAGCACAGCCAACAATCACCAGCTGAAATGACAACCTGAAGAAAACAATAACAAATGCTATCGAGTTTGAAATTCACTGATGTGTAATAAGTGCTTACCTTTGTCTGACCCCTTGCAACATAGCAGGCTTCTCAAACTATCCCATCCACCAATTGCAAATAGTAACTTGCATTATCTTATGTGCGTATGGTTTAATAAGGAGAAATTCTAGTTGAATTATAAGTTCATTTTTATTACAGCAGCAAACATTGCAGCATAAAAAATTAAATGAAACTGCGATAGAGAGAAAAGATTGCAATACCTCATGACACAAGGCCAACGGGTGCATTCATTCAGTTGCAAACATTGTCGGCTTCTGGAATTCATAAAGCCATTGAAGGGAAAGTACTCCTATAACTAGCAGAAAGTGGCCTACTAGAGAGCACGACACAACCATACATTATTTAGATCTACAAAAGAACAATCACTCTTTCATTTTTTTTAGTCAGCATCGCTCCACTTCCAATTCCAGTAAAAGACAAGACAAGCTAGAAACCAGGCAAATATGTGCATACCAAAAAATGAGTTGTTCGCAGAGAGGTGGTCTTTAAGCAATACGAAGCCCTACAACCGTTCTCAATGAATTCAATCAAGACACTGTAGGAGAAAACATTCCCGTCATCGATACCCCTTATCTAACCATTAAGAACTCTCTCAATCTCTCCGAACCCAACCCACTCTTCCAAAACAAACCCCTTATCTAACCATTATGAACCTAATAAAACCATAACTGTTAAGCTATCAATCAGCGCTATGACTGTCTTCTATGGTCACCACGCACTCAATAAACAGTCTTCACACATTTCACAGCGCAGTAAAGAAACCACATTGATAATTACTATAATTCCAAAGTCATATATAAAACATTGAAGCAACCAACGAAGGAGCGTTGAATTAAACTAAATTAAATCAAATTAAATGCAAATTCACAAAGGAACAACGAACGATTGAATGAATGACCCACCCGCGGGAGATACGTTCGGAGCTGCGGCATAGCCGTTAGGGATCGGAGCGAAGGGCCGCATGGCCGGGTTACCGGGTTGAACCTGGTACGACATCATAGGCTGCATCTGCGGCGGCGGAACTGATACGGCAGCGCCGGGCACGCCGGGCGGTGGGACGGCAGGGTTTTGGAAGGCCGGGTTCGGCGCGGGGACGGGGGAGAATTGTGGCACCTGAGGCGCGAGCGGCCGGAACGAGGGAGGGAAGACGCCGGGGACCTGCGGCTGAGTGCCCGCCAGAAAGTGGAGAGTGGGCTGCGGAGGAAGCAGCGTTGTGTTGGGATTAGGGTTTGTGGCGAGGGGCGTGGACGAGGGTGGTGTTGCGGATTGGGGGAGTGGATCGGGTGCGGATTGGGAGGGTTGGGGATTGGGAGGTAGGGTTGCGGGGGAAGAGGCGGAATCCGCCATTGAAGGAGAAAAAGTTTGGGATTTGTGTGTGAGAGAGTGAAAATTGATCTCTTTTTTTTTTTTGTGTGTGTGTGTGTGTGTGCGCCCTAGATATGATGCAATAGAACGGAAAATGCTGCGTCTGTGTTTCGGTGCGATAGTTCGGTAAAGTTTGGGAGTGTGATGATGTGACCCATCTTGCTTAAACCGGTCTGAAATCCGATGCGTTTTGGATTTTCACGGTTTTACCCCGCTCTTATTTCATAGGATGACAAAAATAAATAAATAAAAAACTGCTGTTTTCTTTTGTTACAATATAAATATGATGTTTGAATATAACAAAAAAAATATTCTCTACCCTTACATAAGTTATACAAACCAGGGGTGTTCAAAACTGTTAAAACACCAAATCCATCCAAAAAAATTACAAAACTGCTTAACTTAAAATTAGAAAAAAACAAAATATCTAAAAAAATAGCATTTTTTTTTGTTTTATTTTGTTTATGAATTTTGTAATTGAACAAATCACATATTATAATTATATTAATTTTTTTATGATAAAATAATAATATGTATTAAATAATTAATTGTTTTTTCTTACTTTATAATTAAAATGTATATTTTACTTTTATATGTGAGAAAATGATGTATTAATATTGTTAAAAAATAGTGTCAAATATCAAGTAATATATAAATTACTATTATGTTAAAAAAAATTGGTAATGTCATTTTATATCAATGCTCAATAGAAGTGAAAATCATAACTTATAACTTAAATATATTAAATAAAATTTAATAAAAATAAAATAAATTTTAAAATAATATAACATTTATTTATAACTATTAATAATGAGAACTATCACATTTGTAGTACACATTTCATTAGACAAATTTACCCTTAAATCACTTCTTAAATTTCAATTTTTTTTTCTTTTTTTGTCTTAACTCTTCAGTTCATAAGAGGAAAAAAGTTTTGACAAATTCAAAGTTCGACCAAGAGATAAGTAAAATTTGATCAATAATTATTTTCGTCAAGGATCGAATTCAAATAATATCCGAATAATTCAACCTTAACTTCAACACATTAATCACATGTGTCAAATCACTTGATTTAAAAAAAAAAATTCTAACTTACATTAACATTTCGCTACTTTTATATTATTAATTTTTTTTATTCTATCATTTTTATTGACTGTATTTAACATATTTTTTTTATTATTTAAAAAATTTAGAGAGGCTCTCTTCCCCTAGTAATAATTATGTAAAATTAATTTATATATTTCAATTATGATAATAGATTAAAAAAATAAAAAAAATCATGAAATCGAATCAAATTGTAAAAGATTGATTTATATTTAATTCGGGTGACTTTTTATTTAAAAATTATTCAAATCGCATTGCTAATACCCTAATAAAAATGAAGTGAGACAGATTAGAATATAATGAGATGTAATGAATTAGATTGGAATAAATTTTTTATTTTATTTTTGTGTATTTATAATGAAATTAATATATAAATTCATTCCATGGTTTGAAGAAAAGATAGATGATAATGATTTGTGATTTTTAATTCTATATTATTATTTTTAAGGATGATAAAACAAAATAATAATTAAATAGACTAAATAAATAAATCAAGTAAAAAAATTAAAAGCAAAGGAAAAACATGTGGAATTGCAATAGGCTTGAGAAAACAATTGTTGCATAGTAGAAGGTGATTCGTACAAAAAGAAGACTATAATGACAGTTTTTTTAATGGGAACAATTACAACTTCTTTGTTTGGAGAAAAGGCATGTATAACAGTGATCCAATTTGTGTAGTGAAAGATAGTGATGGTCGATTCATATGGAGAAAATATATCAATATGATTAGGTCTATGCAATGGTGGTGACTAACTTTAACTTTTGTTGCAATGTTGATTATTGGACTTGAGAATTGAAAAAAAAAACTTTGTTAAACAAAGTTGCATCATCCAAAGAGGATAAACTAAGAATAAATTGTTACTTAAGATTTAATTAAAGGAGATTAAGTGTGTTTTTAGTGGGTGAACAATAATAATTGACTATTTTTTTAATAGGAAAGTGAATATATATATATATATATATATATATGTTGGTACTAGCAGTACCAATAAAACACAAATAAATAATCATAGTCTATGTATTTGTAAAAACCCAGAAAATGGGCAAGCGAAATTATCACCTTCCAAGATAATACCTCTAGCTTTGAGGTTCAATCTTGTTGATATCTTCTTTTGAATAGCTTTCCAACACAAATGCAACGCCTTATAAGGTATATTTATACTACACAATTTTTCAAAAATGTCAATACATTGAGTATTACATCTAATATCATAGATTGCCTATATTTAGAGGCTAATGTGAAGGAACTCGATGGATCCCCATTCCACACCACTTATCATCTTCCTCCCTTAGAAGTACCACCATGTTCATGTCCTGGAAAAGTAAATCAATTGTATCAAACTTCTAGTGAACCATCCTCTATCCCATCCCACACCCCCATGTGACCACTAACTGTCTGTTTATTGTTTGAATTTAGATAAATTCTTCCATACTTATTTTCCAATAAGAACTAAAGAAAAGAGTCAATGAGGATAATATCAAACTGATGAGACAAATCTTTTTGGAAAAAGTAAGATGTCTTTGTCTCCATTTTGATAATTTGTCATCAAACTTCTCCACTATAGGTATCCAAGTGTCTTCTCTCCTTGAATTAGCTCCAATGGGGAAGCCCAAGTACACAAAGGGGAACATAAGAATTTTTCAATTGAGAAGATTCACAAAAATTTCAACTTCCCTCCTAGCAACACCAATTCCCTCATATCTACTCTTGCAAAAGTTAACCTTTAAACTCGATACCAATTTGAAGCACCTCATAGTACTTTTGATGGTCAGGACATTGGCTAAGTGGATTCACAAAACAATATGGTGTCATTTGCATATTGCAAAAGGGAAACCACCACATCTTCTCTACCAACCTTAAACCCCTCATATAAATTGCGAGCCTTCGCTTCCCTCATAACCCAACTTAGGCCTTTTCCCACAATTGTGAACAAGAATGGTCCCAAAGGGTCCCTTTGTTTAAGGCTTTTTTTTGTGGTGTGAACTCATTGGTAGGGTTACCATTAGCTAGAACAAATATAGAGCAAGAATTCAAGAAAGGCAAAATCCATTTGATCCATATATCACAAAAGCCTAACCTTCTCATCACATATTCAAGGATCTCAGACCGAACGGAGTCATAAGCTTTCTCACAGTCAACCTTGAACACAATACACCTTTTTTTCTTCCTTTTCGCCTCTTTAACAACCTCATTAGCTACAAACACACTATGAAGGAGAAACCTCTCACCTAAGAAAACACTTTGTTTCTCATCAACGACTCTAGGAAGCACCTTTTTAAGCCTATTAGTAAGTACCCTTGCAACAATTTTGTACATACATCCAATGTTCGTTTTTGCAATAAGGGTAATGAATGATGCATTACACCCTCTAGGGAAGACCCTATGATGGTGAAATTCCATAAGGATCCTTATTATATCATCCTTCCATAACTCCCAAAATTTCTTGATGTAGGCAAAATTGAAGTCAATGGGCCCTGATGTTTTTGAGCTACCACAATCCACGCTGCTTCTTTAATCTCCAACACTTCAAAGGGAACCACAAGCATTAGGCTCTCATTAGGGGTGGAATTAGGCCAGACCAAGTGATAATTGTTAAGCATACGTAAAGTTACATGTACATTGCTTAGCCATTATCTATTCTTTTCTTCTTTTAATGCTTCTTTTTGTGATTAAAATGTAAGAATTAGCTTCTTCTGAGCTTTTATCCAGTGGATGCTTTAACTAGTCGATTTGTGAAGTGTTGGTTGTATTTTTGTAGAATTCACTACAAGGGTATGGAAGATGGATTTCAAAGTCTGGAGCTGCTCGCTTAGCGTGTGGTCACTTATCCAACTAGACATTTTGAGGCACGCTCAGCTCGCACCACTACTTTGGATTGTGTTTTAAGGCATATTTGAGGGAAAAAGAATGGACATTCATTCCTTAGGACAAAACACACACTTGGAGAAGCTTGAAGCTCTGCTAGGTAACGAAGGAGATATCCTTCCATGCCATTGGAGTTTCCTCTCCACCTCTTCCCTTCCATTCCATTCTCTTCCATTGCCCTAACCTCCATTGTTGTAAGCTTCTCATGGAAATGAGGAGCTAAAACCCTCATTCTTGGAAGTTCACCAATCAAACGCTTTGATGTAAAGATTTTAACTATCTATTCAATGTTATTTTTGTATTATTGTTGTTTTTCTGAGCCTTATTCATGCTTGTGGTCTGATCACCCATTTGTATGTTTTGTTTTAGGTTTAATGCATTGAAAAATGGTTATAGCCTTAAGAACTGAAAAACGCTTCTAAATGATATCATGTCTAGAGATAGAATGGTTTTGTTTAGCCTAAGTTACGTTATTATCTCTAATCGTAATGCAAATCGTTTAATATAACTCTTGAGGGATTAAGGGTGAAATTAATTGATTTAGGTCTAGCACTTGGAGAATCAAGGTTAGATTATATTAGTAGATGAAGGTGATAGTATTTAATGTTGAATAGAGAAAAACCTTTTGTATCACATTAAAGTTAGTTCTGGTTAACGAACTCCCAACACCAATCGCATCATATTTCCACCGTCCACATTATTCCGAGTATTTGTGTCTCTTTCTTTGTAATTATTACGCTTTTAGTTTACATTTACGTACAATTTTATCTTATGCCAAATCATTTCACCATTTGAATCCATTCATTAATTACTTGAAAACAAACATGTATCAGTCCTGAGTATAAGCAAAGTCCTTATGGAAATCGACACTAGGTCTTACTAGATCTTTATTACTTGGACAACTCAGTGCGCTTGCCGAACCATTAACACCAAGCTTTGGGGGACCTAAGCCTGACTTGTTACCTGATAAAAATAATTTATTAAGGCTTAAGTTTGGCTTGCATAAAGGTCTGGTCTGGCCTGAAAACTTATATACAAGGCCTAATTAAACCATAACATATAATCAAAAGTAAAAAACAGCATAATAGACATGTTTGTCTTATAAGTTATAAATTAGCAAATATGATCTTATAAGTTATAGTTAAGACAGACCCAATATTCAGGCTTAGTGGGCTTTTTTTTAAAGCCTAGAGCCTAGCCTTTATAATAAAAAAGGCTTTTTAAAATCTCAATTTTGGCCTTTTTAATAAACAGACCAGGTCAAGCCAGGCCTTAACTAGGTTAGGCCATGGGCCCTTGACAAGCTATCTGGCCTATTTTCACCCCTAGCTCTCATCCACCGCCACCCTTCCAAAGGCCACATCATCAAGGTTTGGTCTAGGACATTCCACCTTCTTGAATCCTTCTTTTAAAAAATTAAATACTTCCTCCTTCACCACACACAGGTCATCACACCACATTCCACCCACCCTAACACCTCTAATATGGTTTTTCCTCCTTTTCCACTCAATGGATGAGTGGAACAACTTGGTATTACAATCTCCTTCCCTTGCCTACTTAGCCTTGCCTTTTGTATTAGTAGTTATTCACTGTATCTTGTTATTTTCCAAAGCTCTTCTTGAAGTCTAACTCTATCCATTTCATCCTCCACACTTAGGTTGGCAACATCCTATTTTCTTTCCAACTCATTTAGTATTCCACTTGAAAATGTTTCTTATGAATGTTCCCAAAATGATCCTTATTCCACCCCCTCAAGACCTCTCTTAAAGCTTTCAACTTCTCCTTCCATACAAAAGCGCCCACCCCTTACCTTAGGCTTTAGACATTCCTCTTTTACCATTGCTACAAAACCCATTTCCTCCATCCAACAATCTAGGACCCTAAAAGGTTTAGAGCCCCAATCAATGCATGAGTCTCAAAGTAGTGACGAGAAATGGTCGGGTATGCCTTTATCTAGCACATATTACTTACTACCTCCCCACACACCCAACCATTCCATATTCAACAGAATTCTAATCTATCTGACTTCTTGCTACACCACTTGGGCGATACCAAGTGAATTTCCTTCCACCTATTGGTATATCAACTAGTTCCAAATTATCAATGAACCTGTTGAATTCTAAAGATTCCCTTCTACCATACAAGTTGCTACTCTCACTCTTCATTTCATTTGGGACCCTAACACAGTAAAACCCCTTAGTAGACACCAAATATGTGAACTACTAGAAGATTTCCACCTTTTGATCTCTTCCCAAACTGCCAATTTTAAGTCAAAATCGCATGGAAGATACACATTCACAATGGTCACAACCACCTCTTTGTTACACCACACCCTTTCCAAGCCTATGAAGTTTCTGGCAACAAAGGATCTTGATAACAAAAACTTGTTTTTATCCCACACATAGAAGTCCCCCTGACATATTGACTACAGGACTTTGTATCCACCCTACCTCCAGATCACCCACAATCGTTGACACATTAATGTCCTGCCTTTTTGTTTCCTGCAAACACAAGAGATCAATTTCCTCCTTGCCTACCATTCTTCTAACCATTTTATTTTTTGTCCCCCCCCCCCCAAAACAATCCCTCTTGTATTGAGAGATATCACCTTCATGGGTCACCTTCTAATCCTCACTCACTAATTTTTCTTCCTTCTACCTCTATCTCCTCCTCATCCCTCTTTTCCATGATCTTGATTCTGTCAAACATATCCTCTTCATCACCCCCATATTGGACACCCAAGCTTGTTCCTCCTAACCATACCTTTATGGTTTCATCATCTTTGGCTTCATAAGTCGATTCAAATCGTTATTGACTATATTTGTGTTATTCAAAATAATTACTTGACTTAAAAAAAAACAAAATATTATAGTCAAAGGTAAAAATTTCCAAGCATCAATTTTTACAAGGACAAGGAGACAATTTCTTTCTTTTAATCTTTTAGTCAAAAGGTAAAAATAAGTCACTGAGTTTACTACTTTTCTTATATAGAAAATTACCTTGTATATAATATCTTCAGTAACTTTTTATATACAACAAAAAGAATAGAATAACTTCTTCCAAAAGAAAGTAAAACAAACTTTGTGCGAATCATTTGGGTATTGAGTATAGGAAAGAATTTGGGCCTAAGAAAATCAAGGACAACATGACAACTATTTCTTCCTAAACTTCCACAATCTTAGCTTTAGTCCTATACAATCTAGATTTCCGTGATTAAAGAGGACGCTTTGTGAAATTTTAAATTAAATAATCTGAAATGCAAAATTTTTATTTTGGATTATCCTTTCCATATATGAAGTGTAGGAAGAAAAATGTCTATGAATGATTACTTTTCTTATATATAATTGATTATATAGAATAGATTTATAAGGATTAAAATTTACATAATTGGTTAATAGGTAGTCAGTCCCGGACTTCAATCATGCCACGGACTTTTTTTTTTCCTTCATCTCTAACGACCATTTCTTAAATGCTCCATTTTATAGGATGTCTATTTCTTTCATTTTCGATTCCGGTCCTCTCCATTAATGTACAATTTTATTTCATTTAACGAATGAAGGTAATTCTTTTATTACACAACTTTACGAAGGGATGAAAACCCAGCCCAAAACAATAAATCCAAAGCAAGAAATCTTCTTAATTCAAAGAGACGCTTACAAAAAAATATTTATATTTACTTCACTCCAAAAGACTGGGTTTATTTTATTCATTCACTTTAGAAACATCAAATCTAAACTTTAACTATAAAAAAAGAAGAAAAAAAACAGTTACAAGAATAAAAAAGTTAAGGTGTAATAATATTAAGTGTCTGTTTAATATCAACTTATTCTAAAACAATCACTTATTTATTTTAACTTTTATAAAAAAAAAAACCACCGTTTCCCTAAATTTAAGCAAAATCAAATGTTATAATTATTAGTCGATAAGACATTTAGTCAATCATATTTCAGTCCAATGATTAGTCGGCAATCATAACTGAGAAGTCCTTAGATCTTTATATATATATATATATATATATATATATATATATATATATATATATATTAAGTATCAAGATCATTCTTTTCCTTTTTTTTCAGGTTACCATCACAAGCATCATTCATTTCGTATTCTTGCCATCAAAGTAATAACTAAACAATCTAACTCGTTCTAGGCCTTAATATATTGAAATTTTGTCCGAGCAGAACCTGCTAGACGCATCCGTCAACACTTACAAAAACACTGTATTTTGGTATGTGGAAAAGTTTCCATGGAAATGAAGCCTTCCAGACAACCAGCGTCGAACGCATTATATCAACTAATATTTACTATTGGGTCCAGACACTAGACCCGCTCGTGGTGTATGATGAAGATTGTTTGAGTAGTACATACTTACAAGCTTTGAAAGTACTTTGGACGTTTCTTCTTCTCAGGAGTTTCATGAACTTGCTCTTTCCTTCCGAATGTCTTCAGCTGATAATTTTCAAAAGCATTAGAAACAGCTTCCACCTACAATCAATGTCGAAAACTCAGTTCACGGGCATAAAGTGCATATTGAAAACAATTCCGAATTGTGAAGGTACTACGTTCCTTTTTTTCTTGTTTCTACTAACCTGCTCACGTTTTCTGCTGTATACTCTCACTATTACATCTTCGTAATATGCTGGTAACAGATGACTAATGCGATCGTCTGGGATGGAAAATTTTTCTTTACTACCGTACTCCTGATACAATTATATAAATCAGTTGAGCCCTTGCCATTTGAACTTTAGACATTAAGCAAACTAGCAGGTTCAGGGAAAATTTGAACAAATCATGAAATGGTAGTAACAATACAAGATGTTATTTGGAATATGATAACTTGATGATGCTTCTTACACGGGAGCTCTGTATTTTTTTCAATAAGAGAATGTCCATAACTGGATTTACACATAAATAGAGAAGACTCAAAAGGCATTAGGACAAAAGTCAGCACTTGCGATCACCTACTAACATACTATTGATTAAACCAAAATACTGATTCCATATACTCTATTTTCTTCCATTTTTTTTACTATTTTTGTTGGTCTTTTGTAAATATAAATATGCCACTTAATCAAGTACTACAACATTTGCAGTTAGTTGCGACATCCAAACACTAACTTGCTATATAATCGGTTGAAAGTAGTCAATTAACATAAATTCAATTCTTAGTTAAGAAATATAATAGGCATTTATCAATCAATATATTTCAAAGAAAGAAAAAAAATGAAAAGTTAACAGAGGAGAATTCAAGAGAATTAGTACCTTGAAAAATTTAATTCTGGATCAGGAGATGCGTGCATAAAGAAAGACGCGTGCATAAAGAAAGACCACTAGTCACATTATGTTGTCAAATAGCAAATGTACAGGAATACTTAAGTTTATTAATAATTGTTTCTTCAGCAAGTACCTTCCAAGAGGATTTTCCCTTCCCCTTGTTAAATCAATTTTAACAATGCTTACAGCAACATCCTCTTCTTTCAAATTGGCACCATTAGTCTATTTGGAAAAAAATGGCATTGAGATATAATGAGACGAGTACACATTTTGCAAGGCAGCCAAAGAAAAGAATGTATAGAAACCATATAATACGTGTATTGAGTGAAAAGGCAAACTTTGATCTTATTAATAAATAACTTTTTCAACCTGGGAACAAACGATATCTTGGGGAGTGATACTTCTGAAGTGGTCTAGTCCTTCCTTGGGAACAGAAAATTCATTGCAGTACTAAAAAAATGGAGTAAGATATAGTTTGTCAACTTGCCACATATACTATGCATGTATTATTGGTGTATCTACACAAGGAGTATTAAATTCTCTCTTCCAATCAGAAAACAAACAGAAAAAAAAGGTAAGGAGTAAGGACCTCTCATAGATTTATCAGTTAGAATACCTGGTATAGATCCCTTCTTCGAATGCGTTGGATCAAGTCCCTGGATTCTTTCAGCTCTTGCTGAGAAGAAGATTCAATTGTTTTGAGAATTGAATCGTCTAACTGAAATTTAAGAGAGTTTCATGAGGCCAAATAAAAAATCCAAACACCAAAAACTTGCATATGAACTAAGACCTTCCAAAACTCAGATGGTTGATGAATTGAGGATGCAATTTGAAGAAATGGATTTGCTTTCACCAGTGCATCTATGACCATCAATTCAATTGCCTGAAAAAGAAACGATACAAAAGTTATGTCTTCTTTCTAAAACACAATAAGAATTTGAGCTCACATCACTATTTTGGTAAAATCACTCACTTTTACTTTTGCATGTGTATAGACTGTTCGATGAAGGTCTGCCCGAGTTGCAAATAACTTGTGAACAGTTAGATCTGACCAACATATCAAACAGGAATGATGTACTATAACTTCCAGTCTTCCACATTAACAATGATATCAAAGTTTTCAAAAAGTACTAACAATCATTGGCACGGTAACAAATTTCATCATCCACAACATGCATGGTCTCCATCAATCTGCATAGTCAATAAAAATTAACGTTCAGTTACAATTGCAAACTCCATTTTGAGAAGATGGTCATGGAATGAAGTACGTGCTACATATTTCAAGAAGCCGATATCAATGCACTGGTGACTGGTGGACTAAACTCGGAACATTCAGCCCAACAAGTCAATGCCAACTAGAATATAAAAATAAACACCTCTCATGTTGAAAGTTGCACCCTAGGCCACAAGCTCGGGAATCACGAACAATGTAGTCAAACCTGCAAATTCTTGAGTTACTTATAGTTCTACCCTCAACAGATTGGGTTTCAATGACAGTTAAACAAAAGGAGAAAGAAAGGCAGAAAAATATAAACTCACTTGTCTACATCAATCCCATTGTGACCATTTGCAACAATATCATACAAGAACTGCTTTTCCTTTATATAGGGGAGTTTTTTTTTTTTTTAAAAAAAAAAAAGGAAATTTGTAACAAATAGTGTTAGGAAGGCGGTATGGCATATATTAAATCATAAAAGAAAAAGAAAACAAATCCTCTGACACTAGGATGACCTACTCTTTGTGAAGGATAGTCAGAGCTAGAAGTGATCATTTCCTGCAATAAAAAAGAAATAAATGCATCAAAGTTCCTTGTCTACAAACTGAAACCATTGTCTCAATAGTTGTGCTTATTCTTAAAGAATTAAAACATCAATTTTTTTATGTGAAATACTTTCATTAGGCAACATTAATGAAAATAGAATTGAAACAAAAGGTGTTCGTTAAAACATTCCAGCACCAGAAGAGCAGACTGCATCAGTGTCCATCAAGCATTTACTTGTCACATTGCATGGTATAAAAAGAAACAACCATTTCTAATATCTCATGGAATTTCAGCTCTGGAAAAACATATAAAGAAAAATTCCAACACCAGAAGAGCAGACTGCATCAGTGTTCCCCAAGCATTTACTTGGCACATTGCAAGGTATGAAAAGAAACATCCATTTCTAAAATGTCATGGAATTTCAGCTTTGGAAAAACATATAAAGAAAAATTGAGGAAAAATCATTTGATTACAGTCTAACCTTCACTTTCTTTAGGAGTTCAGAATCCAGATCAATTTTGTGTTGATCAACAATGTGATCTATCATCTTCACAGACATTTCCTCATGTGACCTGAAAGCCTTAATAATTCAAAAGCATGGATTCTCCAGAATGAAATTATTGTAGTTCAGTGAAGATCTAGTTAGTTACAGAAAAGTCATTAAACAGTTCTACGAAACATAATATTTTGCATACATTTAGTCAAAACATAACAGAGTATATTATTGTTGAAGCAACATGATGCTTATATCCATGTCAAATGCATGTGAAAAAAGGTAATATCTGAGCTATAAGCCACGGTATCAAAGAGTAATTTTGCTTCAATTGCAGGCCTAGAAAAAAGTGGTGTTGACTTCATGTCAAATTACTGCTTTTTGATGTAAACATTGAGATTTATTCAAACTTCAAAAAGGCTTTGATATTCAATTATTCATCATTTGATATTTAAATTAAAAAAGGAATGGTAGTGGCATAATTAGAATTAATAAAATCTACTAATTGATTGCTCAACTTAAAATGAAAATTTATGCAAGTTGGTTCTCATGATCTAAAACTTCATAAATTATTATGATCTCAAACTTCATTTTAGGGAGAAACAATGCTAATGAAATATCTAACAGAAAGTTAAGCAAATTCTTTTTCAACAAGCTCCACATGCACAAGGTCTTTTACTAGAAGACTCAACTAATTTAACAATTGGACACATATTATCCTCAATATTTTAATATAATGTATTAATTAATTATCTGTTTTCTGCTATTAGAATGTTTCTTGGTTTGGTACAGAACTCAAAAAAGTATATTATTTAATTAAGTTCATCCATAGAAAAGGCAAGAACAGAAAGTTTAAAACTCCCCTTGATTATTGAAAGATAGATACCAACTTAAGAACAGTTCTCATGCGTCCATTATCTAAATACATATAGGCATCTAATGCGAACACATGTTTTTAGACAATGGCAGGGCTGGTAGGTGTTGAACAGTGCACAACCACACGTGAACAGCATCAAATTTTAAATATATGACCTAGTAAGCAACACAGTAAACAAGAGTTGTAATTTATTTAGTGCCATTCTAATTGTTTTCTGACTTTATTGACAAGCTTCATAATGGAGCAAATAAAACTTTTACGAGAGAGAGAAATTGGGCATAGTTGCAATATACTTTTGGTATCCCACCATGAAAGTTATCTTTATTCATTTTAATTATTAATTATTAATGAATAATAAATGAGGCAGAGCCATAACTCAATAATATCATGACCACCAATGTTACAGTCTAAGTTGTTAAGTTTGCTATCCACAGTTTTGGTTATTAAATATATTTTTAGGAAAAGTAATTATAAACATATAATTATTTTCATTGGAGGCTAAACAATAATAGGCAAGTTATTAAAAGATTAGAACGGGGAAAAACGTATTAAATTGTTTGATCCAGAACACGCATAAGTACCAAGTGGAGCCATTAAGAACAAGTGGAAGGAATCCATGCTCAAAAGTGTGGCTGAATGGACCATGACCAACATCATGTAGTAATCCTAGACACAGATGATTAATTAACAATGGAGTAGTAGAATTAGATCAGTCAAAACAAATAACTAATTTGGTAGATGTCAATTACCTGCAAGTTTTACTGTCAATACATCAGTATGTTCAATACCAAGCTCTGGGCCCTAAAGGATGGCATTCTTGGTAAGTAATATAATCTCATAACTTACAAACAGTATCTAGATAAGACCATTTAAGAACTATATTTACTTGGTATTTTTTAATGACATCAATAGCTTTTCCAGCCAGCCAATAAACACCCAGTGAATGCTCAAAGCGAGAATGGACGGCTCCAGGGTAAACCATATAACTTAGGCCTGGATCATATGAGTTGGTAATAAAGTTAGGTCCATTTAAAATGAGTTTGCTTTTATAATTTAAAAAATTACAAAAAATATCTCCACTTTTAAATCACCTTGATTTTTTGGTATAAATTGATAAAATCACATTCTATAAACACTTATAATCATTTAATACATGTCCTTTTTAAGAAAAGAAAGAAAGAAAAACTGCATGATTGACAAACTATTCAATTAGAGAAAAGTAATATCTCTTTTATCTATCTTTCTTTATGGTTCATGACTTGATGCTTATTAAAGCTACAGCCAATCCAACAGAGGCAATAAATAGCTTGCAAAACAAGACAAAAAAATATGCTAGCAGAATCGTCATAGGAATGGATGAAGAGAAGCTAAAAAGTTGAATATAGATTGTGTCTTTGATAAAGCATGCTGATATTTCGTGCAAGACTCGTTCACTGCAATTTTCCATCAGAAAATTATTCCTATAGATATTCATTTAAAACGTATCTAGCCATTTTCTAATCCTACATTCCCCCGATAGATTTAATTTGTAACCGGTGGTGAATGTTAATTGTTCACTTACCAAGTTGTTTCAAATCACGAAGTCTGCATAATGAACAAAATCGTAAGAAGTAAAATAAATAAACAATACTACATTAAGTGTAACTATTTGATTCTATTTCTGGTAACGCATACTTGCCTCTGAAATTGTTCTGTGTCCATAAACCTCAAGAATATCTGTGTCCATAAACAATTGAATGAATAGTGGGGGAAAAAAAAGTCCAATGCACTTTTTTACCAAATAAATCGCATACTTAGTTCGATGATGATAAGATACCATAAAAACGAACTACGAGCCAATAATTAATAAAATATAGAATATGCTACTTTTTTCTTACAAAATAGTATATGCTACTTAACAATTACATCATGTGATAGTAACGTCATACTTTCATGTTCCATACGAATAAGCATCCCTAGCTAATTGAGTACATATCAGAATATCAAGTGTATGTTTATTTATTTTTTTCCCCCAAATCTCTTTCGCTGACTACAGAACAAGATTTACAATGAATTACATTAGCCTAAACAGATTATATTCTCAAATTACTTTCAAGTAAACGAATATTTTTACTATTCTATACTTCCAGTAGTTCATGAAAATCATTTATAGGAAATACTCATTTTCTTTCACTGATTACGGTAAGCAAAAATTGCAGACTCAAACACTTTAAGAATCTACTTCAATCAACTCACAATCAACGATCCAAAATTTCATGCAACGACTCTGCATTACAGAATGTAGCTTTATTTTTTTCCCTATCTCTTGCTCGCTACATTACAAGATTTACAATGAAATACATTAGCCTAAACAGATTAAATTCTCAAATTACTTTCAAGTAGACCGATATCTACTATTCTAGACTTCCAGTAGTTTCATCAAAATCAATTATAGTAATTCCTCATTCTCTTTCACTGACTACGGTAACCAAAGCAATAGCAGACTCAAACACTTGAAAAATCTATTTCAATCTACTCACAATCAACGATCCAAAATTTCATGCAAAGACTCTACATTATAGGATCAGCGGCGCACGACAGAAAGAATCGTCAAAGTAGAAACGCATTATTCGAGAAGGAAAGTTTCAACGAAGACCGAAGACACGAAAAGAAAAAACGGTTACCGGCTCAAGAAAAATGTTGCCGTGAACGTTGTCATGGATGTGCTTCAAAAATTTCCTGTCCAGATTAATGAAGTCGAGCGAGGAAACAGGACCAGCCATGGCAGAGTGAGTGATCAAGGAGTAGCGAAAGCGAAATACAGTGTTTGCTAGGGTTTGTAGCAGAGAGGAAGAGGAACCGAGAAGAAGGTGAAAAGATGGAAAAGGAGGAGTTTAAATAGACAGATATTGGAAATGAAACAGCTAGCGACCTAGCGTAGCGAAAGTTTTTATTTGAAGTGATGGAAATGAAATGAACGTGAAGCGATGCCGCCAAAAAGAAGGAGTATTAGGCGCGTGGCACGCGAATCTTATCTGGTTGGAATGTAAGGCGTTTTTTGGATGGAAAATAGGGAACATAGAGGGATATTAATTTTTTAGCATACTCTTTCAAATATGTTTTTTTAGTTGGTTAAATTTTATTAAAAATTATAAAATTAGGAAATAAAAATAATAAATATAATGTGTGACTTATCAAAGTTATTATTTTTTAATAAATTTTAATTAATAAAAAATAATATATTTAAAAAGTATAATCCTAACATTTTTCAACAATGAATTGAGAATGATTTTTAATTTTTCATGCCTTGCCTGTCCTGAAAATCAATGCTGCTTAATAGTTTTTTTCTTCTTCGTGACTAATGATGAGTGTCAATGCTGAACAGTTGTTTTATAGCAGCAATAAATATAAATATGTAATGTGATAGTAATAATTTTTACCCATATTACCCATAACTAATTCATGAACAACAATAAAAATTGTTAAGTAAATTAACTTTAATTAATAATATTATAAATTTAAATTTATTTAAAAAATACTTACAAAATTAAATAGTTTAAGTCAAATTTTAGGATTGAATTAGATTAACTAGTTGGATTGTTCTAGTTGATCCATTAACTCTATCAAATTAGACAATTTTAAAACTGATGAGAAATAATTGAACTAGTCCAGAACCAATTGATATTTAAAAAAAATCAAATTTTAAATTAAAATCAAAATATTTAAAAAAACACATATTTAGTAAGGATTAAATATGTATAAATTATTCTATTAATTATTTTGTTCTTATAAACCTTTGAATTATTATTATTAGTATTAGTTCAAGCTTGGTTGAACCATTGAACCTCAAATCATTATTTTAATTGATTCAATGATCAACATGATCTTAAAAACATTTGTCTAAGTATAATGACACGGGGGTGTTTGGTAAAAGAAAAATATTTTAGTTTCTCAATAATATGAAGTTTGGAATATTCGTTTCTCTTGTTTGGTTTATTTTTTAAATAATAAGATTTTAAGAAAACAATGTTTCCCAATTATCACGACTCATATTTGGACTTTGACCAACGCACAAACTATGACTATCCTAGCCTGACTAGTCTAATAATACTTCACACACACACACGGATATTCAGCTACAACTTTCAGATAACAAGATCACAAATCACAACATAGACCCTTGATATAATATTCAACACACCAACTAGCGGTAAGATAACTTCTACATAGAAATCATCAAAATATCTCAAAACATCATAATTACATCATTAGCATATCTTTATGGAAAGATTATTACAACTAAAAATAAAGGGATTTCCTCATTTTCTATTTCTACCTCTATCCCTACAGTTGCATCATACCGGAGTCACCAAAATATACTCTCCATCATATGCAATGGAGGTCTACCAAAAAAATAAATAAATTCTTGGGTAAGTTAGCAAATCTTAGGAAGTCAACTACTCTACCACTTATGTATCCGAGGGGGGGAAATGGAAGAAAAGGGTAAGTCACATGAACTTAGTAAAAGCATAAAATGCAACATTGATAGGAAGGAGAAAGCAAACAATATCACGAGTTTTTCATTGAAAAAGAAAAAAAATGATATTTAATAGAAGCGAAAAATAAAGAAATTCACTTTCACAAAAACTAATATTTACTCTCTTGAAAACTCATTGGAAATATAATTAACATCAGTTCATGTTAGGATTTTGCGCTGAGGAGGACTTTGTAACACCCCAATATTTTATACGTGTTAAATGTGTAATTTAGGAAATGTTTTAGATCAATTAGTAATATGTGATTAAAGGATTTTTACCTAGAATAGAGATTAGAAAAATTACAATACTCCTAGGTAACAAATTACTAATAGGTGACAAGAAAATCTAGAATAAAATTTCTAGGAACTTTACTACACATTTCGAATTAAGTTCAATTCAAGCTATAATTAAGTAACATAAAATGGTATAGAAAACTTGGATATAATCTTTAGAATTTCCTCTTAAAATGTGTGGTAAAAATATTTTTTTACCATGGTAAATTAGTAACTTTTACCTAGATAAAAGTAAAATGGACCAATTTGACCATTTCATG
>PYAF01003908.1:9460-36528 GCA_007407185.1 Glycine tomentella | reverse complement strand
ACAAAGACTGTGCGGTATCATTTGGACTTGATATTGTGATAAGATTGTGATGATGACCTTATGATGAGACTGTAATGAGATGATGATGACTCTGTGATGTTATAATAAGACTGTGATAATGACCCTGTGAAAATTTTGAGTTGTGATGACTCCGTGATGGTATTGTGATGACCCTGTGATGACTCAATAATAATATTGAATAGTGATGAAAAAGAATAATTTACAAAGACGTGAAATGAATCATTTTTGCATCTTCATGTGCATATACCCAAGCGGGGGTTAATCTGCGGATGATGAGACGATCCTCATTAAGAGGTGTGTGTCAGATAACTAAACTGAGTCCATACGGTTTTAACTTGGGGGTAATTAAGACAATGAGGACCACACCACCATGATGATCACATGGGTAGGAGTGATAATCCTACGCGCCACTGGGTTACCCTGACGGGATGGATAAGTTCGTTCCACTAAGGTGAGGGTGGGGTTATCTGACTGTGGCCACAGTTATTGAGACATTGAGAAGCTGAGATCTCAGTCATGCATCATACGATAAGATGAGCATGCACTTCAATGCATTTCATGATGAGTATGTGTGATAAAGAGAATACTTAAAGAAAAAAAATATAATTAAATTAAATAAATCTTCTGTATCATTTAACTCTTTACATATATTTATGTATGTTTATATTTAAAATTTTATTTATCATGACTAATCCTGTGTTGTGTCTGGTGGTTGACACCTGTGATGACCCCAAATTATTCGGGCGAGCAGAACAACAGTGACATGGATGCCGTACGTGAAGATATGATGAAGTGTGTGATGCTTGTCTGCTTTTGATAATTTTGTACTTTGTTTTGTACGTTGAACTATTTATATAGTTGACTATGGACATGTAACACCGGACTGTATGGTATGTATGTGTGAATGTCATACGTCAAATAACGCGTAAATCTTTTATCATTTCTAAACTCATTTTAATATCGCAGAATTTTCATTTGAACCTGCATTTCTAAACTCGTTTTTTTTTTTAATTAAAAAAGATTCATTGGAACTTTCATTCTTTCCGTTTTTTCGAAAAAAAAATCTGTAGCAAATAAAATAAATACGTAATAGAAATAGAAGTAGAAGTGGTCGTTTCAGACTTCGCTCCGTTGGGACGAGCTGGTCGAGATAAAATCAAACGTAATAAACTTTACATGAACTTCAATTTATTACTGTGTGCACATAGATTACATTATTTCTTCGTTGTAGCAAACAATAAACTAGCTATATTATCTCTTCGTTGTAGCAGATGAAAAAATAGGAATTATGGATATTCAACCCATGGGATACATTCTCTCTTCAGCGAATCAAAAATAATCACAACATCCATAATGATAAACCAATTTCACATTTAAAATACATTATCAAACTATATTAAAATACTCATCAAATCATTAAAGATATTAAAGAATCAATTTCAACTAAGAAAAATAAATATTATACTTCATCCTCATGTACTCATAGAAACCATAATCACCAAAAGAGTTTATTTTAAAATTTATTTGCTTCTCCTAAAAATAGTTAAAAATCTCACTAAGTAGATTAGCTACTCAAAATCAAAGAGAACACAATCAATGTCTTCCAATGCCGTTAGGAAGTTCCACCACTATATTTTGCATGAACTCTAGGCGTTTAAATAAAAAGAACAAGAGATTAGACAAAATCCCCAAATTTTAACATGTCTAGGGTTTTAAGGAAATCATAATAACCCTATTAGTCTATGTCATAAAAATACTCATCTAATTCAATGGGTTGAAGATTTACCTCAAGGAACTCAAGTAGAGAATGTTTTCGGAGATGAATATTGTACCTTCATACTCAAATCACATGCCCCATGCTTGTATGCCTCATAGGTGTAAGAAATTTTGAATCCATGGAGGAGAAAGTAAGAAAATGAGAGAAAGATGAAGGTGGATTAGAGAGGAGAAAGGGTGTTCCTTATAGAAAGAAATAAACAAGCACGAAGGAGTTGATAGGGAAAGTCTCATGTGTTCTAAAGAAAAGGGAAGGATTGTGTTTTATTATACTATTATTATATTATATTTTATTTTTAAATGAAAAAGGTGTGTTTCACCAATAATGTTTTTTAGCAATATTTCCCACAAAATTGTTGTCATGGAAAAATGAGAATCTATCTTTCTCGATTAGAAAAAAATTTAATGGGGTAAAAATTTATGATACTCTTACTAGATCATTTAATGTGTTAAATAATTAAAATTTATGATAAAATAATTTTCAAAAATCTTATAAAAATATTTCAAAGAATATTTATGGCCAATTATTGTGTCAAACACTTGGATTTTCATGTCATTGTTATGTGAGCATTTTTTTTAGTCTTTATCACACGTTGCCATATATCTTTGTTAGGTCTAGGTTCAATAACACTACCACAAAATTGAAACTAGCATTGTAAAAAAATGTTGAATTTGTCTGACGATTGTTAAATCGCCAAAAATTTGAAAATGAATATGCTTCCACCACACACATTGTTGTCGTAGGCAATTTTTGGTGCCACCGCCCCTATCTCTGTTCCTTCTTTCTTTTCTTGTATTTTTCATTGTTTCATGTTCGATGACCATGCATTTTCCTTCTACTAATTTGTTTGAGAACCAACTCCAAGACCTAACCATCATGTGATCTAGAAAATGAGTTAAATGGAAATTTTAACTTTTCCAAGCGTTTGATACAACGAGATGAAAATGATGTAGCAAGTCACAACCATTATAAAAAAGTGTACACGCAAATGGCTACTTGCAGACTACCCCCATCTTGTTTAAGTAAGAAACGCGATTGAGCTCTGCATTCTGCAACCTTAAAACTCCAATTTAGGGTCGATGATAAATAGTTAATGCCAGAGGATTTAAAAGATGCAGAACCCACAAAATAAAAGATATTAACTTAATAAGGACAAAAAAGAGAAGGAAAACAAAGATAGGAGAAGTGAATATAGGAAGAGAACGCACAGAGGGAAGAAGTGTAGATATAATCTAAAACGTACATTGTTTAAATATAAAGACCAAAAGGTAACATCCACATCATCAACATCAACAGTACATTTAACCCAAGCTAATTGGGGTCTGTGGTAGATGAACCCAATGATAGATACAAGGAGGTTGAAAAAAAAGATAAAAAAAAATAAAATAAGATAAAAAAAAGGGAGAAAGAAAGAAGGGGGAGATGAAAAGGAAAATGACTAAAAATGGACCATTTGGAACATAGAGATAACAACGGGTCTAACCCTCCACCAAACTTATAGCTTTTCTTCATTCTGTCCTAAGACACACCGTCTGCCAATCTATATCTCACTCCATTAAGTCTTGTTCAACTACATTTCCCCAATTAAGTTTCAATCTACCTCTCTGTGTCGGGCTCTTGATAACAAACTTTTGTTTTTACGGGAGCATCCAGAGACCGTCTCATTACGTGCCCAAACTACCCCAATCTATGTTCTCTAATCTTTTCACTCACTGGTACGACTGCTATCTTTCATCGAATATCTTCATTTTTTATCTTATCCTTCTTCGTATAATCATACATCCACCTTAACATCCTCATTTTTGCTACCATTATTTTATGCTTATGTTGCCTATGTGTTGGCCAACATTCAGCTCCATATAATATTGCAGGTCTTACAGTTGTTATATAAAATTTTTCATTTAACTTAAGGGGAATTTTGCAATCACACAATAACCTAGATGTACTCTGCCATTTCATCCATCATACTCTTATTCTATGATTTACATCCCCATCAATCTCTCCACCTTTTTGCAAAATTGATCTCATGTATCTAAAAACATCTTTCTTGGGTATCTCTTGACCTAGTAGATGCACGAGGTCTTGATCACCATCTCTTACCAGTGAAAACTCACATTTCATATACCCAATCTTGCTTCAGCTTAACGTGAATCCTTCAGACTCCAAAGTGTTTCTCCACAAATCAACATCGTCTTTGGTCTCATCAGTAAGCACAATATCATTTGGAAAAAATATACACCACGCCGCTTCCTCTTGAATATCTTTTGTTAGTTCATCCATCACTAAGGTAAAGAGATAAAGACTAAAAGCCAAACCTTAGTATATATCTATCGTGATAGGAAAATAACTTGATGTTTCATTACAAGCTTTCACACATGTGGTAGCCCTATCATACATATCCTTGATTGCATTTACATACTTTAATGATACTTTTTTCTTCTGAGTCCACCATAAAAATTTTCTTGGGACTTTATCGTATGCTTTTTTAAGATCTATGAACACCATATGCAAGTCTTTATTCTTTTCTCGATACCTTTCCATTAATTGTCGCATCAAGAAAATGACTTCCATGGTACATCATCTTGGCATAAATCCAAATTGATTTACAAAAACCTTGATCTCTCTCCTCAAGCGATGTTCAATAACTCTCTCTCATAACTTCATATTACGACTCATAAGCTTAATAATGCCTATATAGTTAGAATAATTATGGATATCTCCCAAGTTTTTGTAAATAGGCACAAACATAATTTTCCTCCAAGCATCATATATCTTATTTGTTTGAAGAATCTTATCGAAAAATTGGTCAGCCATTTTATTGTTACAACTCCTAGACCTCTCCACACTTCAATATGGACGTCATCAGGTTCTAAAACTTTATTATTCTTCATCCTCTTCAAAGCTTCCTTACCTTCATGTGTATTAATTCTGCACACAAGTCTTCTATTCAAATCATAATAAGCGTCTTCTACATTCACCTTACTTTTATTGTCATCCCCATTAAAAAGTTTGTTAAAGTAATTCATCCTTCTTTCATTTACATTTTCATTTCTTACCAAAAGTTTTTGATTTTCTTCCTTGATGCATTTAACTTGGGTGAGGTCTTTACCTTTTTTTATCTTATTTTTGCAAGTTTGTATATATCTTTTTCACCATCCTTACTCCTATGATTTTTATACAAATAAGCGAAAACCTTGTCTCTAGCTTCCCACACTACTTTCTTTGCATTTTTTCTCACTAATCTAAATTTTTGCAAGTTCTCATCATTGAGACTTTTATGCAAAGATTTAAAACATTTCTTCTTATGTTTATATTTTCTCATGCACCTCTCCATTCCACCACCATATTTCCTTTGTAAGAAATCTGTTTCCTTTGCTTTCTCTCAGCACCCTTTTTTAGATATTTTGGATACACATAGATATCACATTTCATAATTCATTTGTTTCTCCAACAGAGTTCCACGGTTCTTCATGCAACATGCTTTGCTTGAACTCTATTTATTTTCCATCCTTTAGTTTCCACCATCTTATCCTTGGGTTTTGAGTCATTTTTCTCATATTTAGTACTTTGTTGAACCTAACCTCTAAAATTACCAGCTTATGTTGCATAACCCCACACTCTCCTAAGTAAACCTTGCAGTTGATACAAGAATTTTTATATTCTCTTCTAGCCATAAAGAAATCAATTTGACTACAATTTTGACCACTATAATAAGTGATAAGATGAGACTTCTATTTTCGGAAAAAGATGTTCGCATCAAATCATAGGCTAGTGCAATGTTCAAGATATCTTCTCCAGTTTCATTTCTCGTTCCATAGTCGAAACCTCCATGAATTCTATTAAAACCTCTACTGTTTTTACCAACATGAGCATTTAGATCTCCTCCTAGGAAAATCTTCTCCTCTCGTGATATAACCTCCAGGAATTCTATTAAAACCTCCAATGCTTTTACCAACATGATTATTTGGATCTCCTCCTAGGAAAATCTTCTCCTCTCGTAATATACCTCTCAAAACCTCTTCCAAGTCTTCCAAAAATTGGTTCTTATCATTTGATTGCAGTCCAACTTGGGATACATACACATTGAGGATATTTAAAATTAAATCACCTACTACAAACTTAATCAGCATAATCCTATCATCTTTCCTTTTGACGTCAACAACTTTATCTCTGAAACTTTTGTCGATCATAATTTCAACACCATTTCGACTCTTGTTTACACCTGTATACCACAACTTGAAATCGGTGTCATCCATTTCCTTGGCTTTTTCTCCAACTCACTTAGCTTCTTACAAGCAAACAATATTCACTTTCTTTCTAGCAAAAGTATCTGCTAACTCCCTCAGACTCTTGTTTACACCTGTATACTACAACTTGAAATCGGTGTCATCCGCTTCCTTGGTTTTTTCTCCAACTCACGTAGCTTCTTGAAAGCAAACAATATTCACTTTCTTTCTAGCAAAAGTATCTGCCAACTCCCTCAATTTACCCAAAAAAGTTCCTATGTTCGAGCTTCCAAATGTAAACATTGTGTCATTGCCATACTATCCAACAAGGACTAAAACTAAAACTAATATGAAAAGTGCTTTGTATAGGACTAAAATGAGTAGTTTATAGGAAAAAAATTGTACAAGTATAGAAACGAAATGAGTAATTAAACCTTTAAAATTAAAGTTGACATTCCATTTATTTCATAATTGCTTGAGTTGAGTGAAGTGGTCCAAGATTGTAACCAAACAATATCTATATATGTATATAATAAAACAATAATGAATATTACAAACAATTATCAACTTTAAAAAAATTTAAGTGGCACGTGACAGTAGAATTGATTTTTACCAAGTATCATGCACAACAACCGTTATTCCAAACAAACATCTTGAACCATATTTCACCATTTGAACAGAATTATATCATCAAGGATTTTTCATCTTTATTCTCAACTTTCGAGCAATTTGTGCTGCTTTAGGATGACTAGGCCGCTTGTTACTTTGGCACTGTTCTACCTCCACCCAATTCATAACTTTCAGAATGAGAGACTGAGGAACTTTCCTGACATCCCCATCTGATGCATCCTTTCTTTTTTTCAAACCTGTTTCCAATGCCTTCTCAATGAATTCCATAAACCAATTTCCAGCTTCAGTTTCAATCTGCTTTCCCAGTTTGATTGTGTTGGTTAAGCTGCATGATCCCCCTGGTTTCTTATTCTCATCATTTTCAACAATCGGTTCCAGAGGCATTTTTGTAAGTGGAGTTGAACATTTCTTCTCCAAAATCTCCTTTTGGTTGATACTGGATCTCAGGAGCCTCCCCATGTTTGCTTTTTGCTCATGCTTTTCAGGAATAGCAGCCATTGACTTGTACAAAGCACCCCTTCTTTTGGACATGTTTGATTCACTATTCTGACAATTGTCCATAACTTCATGCAAAACCTTCAGTTCTGGTTTATCTGATTTCTGAGCCAACTCTGAGGCTGAAGTAGCAGCTTGAATGGACACCATTTCATTAACTGCTTGCACAATTTCGTTATGGAATTCCAGAAACCGTTCAAAACAAGCCACAGGAGCATCAGTTCGAGCTGACTTGCATAAATTCGAGAACATCCTGAAAGAAAACAAACACAAAAACAAGAAACTTTTACATCAGTTGCTAGTTTATTAGAAAAACAACAAAGCTCAAATAAAACAGAATGGAAAGAAAGAAAGAAAGCTAATATATACTTGAGGGACCGAACTACTGTCTCAGTAGCTGAAGCATCTCTTAAAGCTTGAAGGGCAATCTTTTGAGCCACTTCTCTCTGCTGCATAGCTTCCTGTATAGCAAAAAAACAAGTACAGTTCAACCATAGAAGAACTCAAAAAACTTAGAATAAACATATTTTAAGTGGACAAAACTTAGTTCCTTAGGTGCAACTCTCCAATCAAAATTATAGTTTTATCTTGGCGATTCGCATGCACAATAAAAAGTTTGCATTATTAAATGTCAACATAGATAATTGAAGTGAAACTCCAATTATACTCACAGAACAACATAATATGTACTTATCTAACTTCAGTCCTTTTAAGATTTTACCTTTCCCAGCGAGCTCAGCTTTCCTGGTAAATTCATGGGGAGGCTAAGGTTGTTGCAATTATCAAAAGCTGAATTAGTAGTAGACTGAGATTGGGGTTGAGAAGAGACACTCGTGTCCGTGTTGTGACCATGAGCATCCCCAGAGGAAAAAGAAGAAGAAGAAGAAGGAGTTATCACTCTCGCATTTCTCAACCGTGGTGGTGGAGTCCCACTTTTCTTCTCCTGCACGCGAAAAATTCACCACATTAACACAAACACACACACAAAACGCTACTACTAGCAAATACTGTATCTTTTTAATTCTTCATGATAGACAATTCTGTTCGAGTCAGATAACAAATTAATTAATTATTCATTTAAAACATGAAAGTGGAAAAGAAAAATGTACCTACAGCTGACTTGAAGGGGCTAGCAGGGATTCTATGTTCCCTTTCAGAAACACTCCTGCTCCTAGTAAATTTCGAATTAGAAGTTGCAACCACGCAGCTTTTTCTAAGCAATGCAGGACTTTCCATTTTAGCATCACTCATTTTGGCTAGAAGCCCTCCACCAACAGAGCACCTAACACCGGAGCCCGGAGTAGTCACCTCTCTCCCAACCTTCCCTCGAATCAATGGCGACGACGGCACCGGTTGAAACCCGCCATTCCTCACTTTCACAGGGGTGCATTGGTTAAAGTCCAGATTCACCGGCTTAAAATTAAAATCCCCGTCACAGGTGGTTCCCCAAGACCCTCTTCTGGGAACAGAATTGGGATTTTGGTTTTGGTTTTGGTTTTGGTTTTGCTCTCTGAGTCCCATTAAGGGTTCTGGCGTGCCGACCAGAGGGTGTCTTCCGGGGAGGGGCTTGGCTCCTTTCAGGACGGGAACCGGTGAGCCCGGTTCGAGCCGGTCGACGTAGATGAACTGCCCGAGCTGCATCTTGTTGCTGAGAACGACGTCGTCTTGGTCCGAGGGAAGACTCGCGTAGATAGAGTGAGAGGAATCAGAAACCTTTATGTAAAAACCCTGTTTCGGGATTAGGTTTTTTTCGTCGAGATCGGCGGGGACGATGTCGGTGACTTGCAGGAGCGAGCTTCGGTGCTCGCTCGTGGGTTTCACGCCAGTGTTCAATCCGTTGAGGAGCTTCAACAAAATCCCGGGAGCGAGTGTTGCCATAGTAACAGTGATAGAATCTTTGGAGATTGAAGAAGAACGAAAGGATTTTTATTTTTTTATGGTTAGGGGAAGGAATTGTTGTTGTGCATAATAGGGATCAAGAAAGGAATGAAGAAACGTGGTGTTCTTGGTTGGTTCTTCTTCTTCTGAGTGAGTTTTTTCGCGAAAGAAGTGGCCGTTCGTAACGGTAAGTAGGGCGAAAACTTTTCGAAATTCGTAAAATTTCGTAACGTTGGGGCTAACGGTCGTATTTGGTGAATCCGTAACAAAAGCAAAATAATGCAGTTAACTAACAAAAAAATAAAATAAAACTATTTTGTTAACATTATTTTTTAGGATGAATTTTAGATAAATAATTAAAAAAGAAAGATTTGTCGACAAATAGAATGTTTGTTATGATTTTTTTTTTCATGCAATGATTTTTTTATAAGATTCTTTCACTTTTAATTACTTAAATTTAATCTTAACAAAATACTGAAAGGATAATGTTATTTTTTCATAAAATCTTTTCATATAATTCAATTAATAAGATATATAGTGTGTGTATATATATATATATTCATATATTTTCTAATTGTTTTTCTAATTATTGTCTGAAAAAGATAAATTCTTTTTTATTTTATTTAATTAGAGGTATATGAGACTTTTTAGTTGATTCTCAGCTAATCTCTTATACCGTGTCAACTCATTTTAAAGTAAAAATGATATCTCTTCTTTTTCAATGATGCAAATGTTTTGCTTCATAAATAATAAATTATAATATTCAATCAAAAAACTAAGTGAGAAAATAAATATATTTTTAACATAATTTAAAGGCGTGTTTGATTGTGTATTTTATCTTTTTGACATTGAAAACTATTTCATAAGCAAAGTTTTAAAATATAAAATTTAGATGATAAGATACAAGAATTAGGGGAGATGAGATAGTGCAAGAAAAAAAAATCTAATTATACTTTTGGTCCCTCAAGTATCACAATTGTATTATTGTAGTCATTTTAAGTAAAGACTGAGCCCTTGCATAGTAGATAAGACGGTTTTAGTTTTTTGTTTTCCTATTTGGTACAAATTCTTCCCTCCTGCGCATTTTAATTACAAAATCATTTTACAGGAAACAGGAACCCACAAGCTCATGTATTACTAGAGATATTTTAAGTTCATGTCTTTGTACGCAATCTTTGTCCCACACAAATTCGTACCACTGGAGCATTTTCCAATGGAGAAACCTTATTGGATAAATTTAAATTTCACGAGTAACATTCGTACCAAATAGCAAGATTCAGAAATACATGATGGAAAACAAGCGCTGTACCTTCTTATTTGAATCTGTTATTTTAATTATTATCTACTTGATGTCAACATAATTGAAGGCAACCGAAAAACATGGAAACACGAAAGTGGTAAATAAAGTCAACACAGCTAATCAAAAAATCTTCAAGGCTTCAGCCAAAGTTACAGTCTACGTATAAGTTGAAGATTGGTATACACATGAAACCACTTCTAAATTCATCTCAATAGAACGAAGTGTTTTCATTTATTCGCCTAAGCTTATCGATATTGTGCCAAAAACTTGTATAGATGATTTACATCATGAATGGAATTAAGTCACAAGTTACAATGGTCAAGTATGCAAATTTGTGTATGGTGCAATTTTTTTTTTTTTAAAGCCTTAGATCAATCTTTGGTGCAAAATTTTATTATACACCATTCTAGACTAAAACATTGCCTTTCTTCATCTTCTCCTAACTCTCCTGCAACCTCCATGGTGCTACCTCTCTTTGCCTACGCCATCATACGCCACCGCCCAAGGCATTTTCCGACAATCACATTTCTTTCCTCTTTTAATTTCTTCTCATCTCCTTCAGATTCATAACTACAAAGTATGCACAAAATTGGGTTTTCATCACTCCCGCTTCACAACAACATTGATCATGAGCTCTTCTTATAACTGCGCGCTCTTTCTATCCGAGCCTTGCCCAAATCTGGGTTTCTTGTTGCAATGGCTGTTTCTCTTGATCTTAACCCTTGGCCCATATATGTTTGCAAGTGAGAAAGAGACGAACATTGAGGGGAAGCGAAGAGAGATAAACGGCAACGAAAGGGAAACATGTAGCGACGACGCCATTGCGATGGTCAACCAAGACGATTTGACGAGGAGCGACTCGCCATCGTTGAGCCATAGCAGCCACCACTGATGATGAAGGAGAAACGCGTGGCAACAACCACATTGAAGAAAGGAAGGAAAATTGTAGCGATCATCGAAGGTCGTCAAAGGTGTCATTGAAGTCTGTGAGGGAGTCGAAAGGGTTGCGTCATGTGACGACGACAGATGACGGACGGTCAGATAAGGGGAGGGGAAGGCGATAGTTGTTGTCGATGGAGAGTCTCCGACAATGGGGAGGTTCATAGGGGAGAGAGTTGGGGGAGGAATGATATTGTGTGAAAAGTTCATGATAATATAATGTACCAAAGATCAATCCAAGAGTTAAACAAAAATTGTGCAGCATGAACTACTTTTTCAATTTGTGCCCTGTTGCTTGCGTCAGCAAGAATGTACACAAGTTCTTGTAGAACCAAAATAATGGTGATCATGGAGTCTACGATGTAGCACGCATTTGCAATGTATGAAATGTCATATAGATATGGACAAGAAGAAATTCATAATTGTCACAGAATGACAAAAACAGGAGATCACATGACATAATAAAAAATTCAATTGAAGATTCATGCAAAATAAAACCACTTCAAAATCTGGCATACATTTTACAAGGAAAATTTCCCCAAATTGAAGGGTTAACTATCTTGAATAGACTGATCTTTCTGAAAGCTTTAACAAAGCACAATTACCTCGTAAATGTCAGCAGGACAACAATGCATTTTGACAGTTTCAACTCTCAACAGATAGAAAAATTAATCAAGTTACATTATTAATTAATTGCAGAACCTACTAGAAAAAGTATTGAAACAAAACCTGCACCTAATGGTATCTGGAAGTATCATTTGCATGTTATAGAGTTGTTGCAAAACCTGTAACAACATAAAGTAAATGTCAGGGTTCTCGAGTATAAAAGGAGGTTTCTTAGGTATCCCAAGTTTGTTGGTAACATTAAATTTCTATAATTAGATTCTGCAATCAAATTCATAAAGCAGCCATCCAGTGGCCAATAATACTTCTAATTGCCACTGGGTAGGAGTATCAACCTCAGGGGAACACTAGAGAATTAAAACACCCAACACAAACTTGACATCAATCTATATATCAAATTATCAATGAAATGAATAGAGAAATATGTCAAAAAAACATATTCAAAATGATATTGTTTTTTCATTACAAGATTACAGTGGACAGTTTCAAAGAGAAATCCTATCAACACTATGTACATTGATCATTGAAGCGATATAAGTATTATGATGATAGGCTCCATAATTTTTATAAAGAAGCAACTTTTGCTATTATCTAAAGAAAAACATTAGAAACTGAACTCAAGAACTACTATAACACTAAGAACAAGCTTGTAGGAACTCTCAGTTAAGAGGTGTATTCTCTTTGATAAAGGCAACTAACTATTAAGCAAAAGAAGAAGAAGAAAAAAAACACTTTCAAACAGATACTAGCAGACAAAATACTGGCCTTGATGTTATTTTATCAATACACCCGGTTTAAACTTTATGCTATATTGCTCAAGAACAGCTAGAAATAGAATGTAGCATAAACTGTTAACTAATCTAGTGAAATCCTGTTCACAAGGTTAGCGTTAAGCACTTGTCTCATAAAATTATAATAGACTTAGGTGCAGCCTGCCATACTTTGTCATAATACAATTACAAGCCAACCTTTTCTTCAATCTGGCTTAGTTGTAAATTAGGGGAGCTACAAAACAATGTGTAAGCCTCTTATCCACCATGCCTTAATTTAGTTAAATTAATAGAAATTATAAAACAATACCTCAGAAAATTCTCTCAATCCATTTGATTAGGATTTTTCTTCAATGCAAACTAGTGTTACCTCAGTTTTCAAGTGTTTTACAATAGCATTTAGATTAACCCCCCCCCCCCCCCCCCCCCCCCCAAAAGAAAAAGAAATTCACAAACAGACTCTTAGTTGAATATTGCCATCATGCAGCAGGTGTTGCTATAGATCTCCTCCTTGACACTAGCATGGGCAATATAATGCCATTTCTAATCGTTTCTTCACTTGGCAAGCAATAGTATCTCTCAAATTTCATCTGTTTTTCCTAATGGCATTAAATTGATTCCATAAACTCACTTTAATCAAGCCAATGTTAATTAACAAACTCCTTTAGGCTCAAATTTTACTTATTTGTCACTCAATTTGCCCATATCTGCCAGAGGCATAGCATGAAAATGATATTTCAAATACCCCTTGGTTCTCCAATCATCCCATGCATAACCATGATTTATCCAAAACCCATGCTAAGCAACTTACATAGTTTCTTACTAAGGAAGTAGAAGTTGAAAGTCAAAACGTGCCCACCAAAATATTTAAAACAAAATGTGCTCTAATCGAATAAAACTGAGACTTACACCCTTCTAAAATTATTAATTGAGAACCATTTCACCAACTGCAGTTGCTAATGGAATCAGGATTAATTGTTGTAAACTGATTACAAACAAACTAATCAGAAAATAAACGCAAGTATGAAGTATCATGTCAAAATACCACCATTACAATTTACTGCTCCCAGCGACAAGAAAAGGCAAGTTTAGTGACTAAGGTCTTGTTTGGATAAACTTCCCCATAAACATACTTATAAAAGAAGAAAATAAGAGGGTAAATGAATCGATTTTTTTCTTTCCATAAGTTAAAATCTATAAATGCACTTAACGTTTATAGATGCTCTCTCCTTTAACTTCTCCAAAAGCTGCATTGCACAAGTAGATTTTAGCTCAGGGGATATTTCTTCCATAAGTGCTTATAAAGAAGTTTATCTAGAGCCTATCAACGAAATGTACAAAAGAATATTATTCTTGAAGAAAAATTAAACATGGTTATGTTAGGATGATCACTATCTTATACCTGAAATGCAAGAGCAAACAAAATTGCAAGGCATCATCATCATGCCTATTCTATATTACATTTTCCCCATGTTGGTAATCCAAAAATGGGGTTATTAAGATTAAATGCATGACATTAACAATTAAAATGAAATGACAGAGCAACTCTTACAGTGCAAGTCAATCCATCCAAAATGTGAAGAAAAAAAAAGGGGTACCTTCTGAAAGACAACCCCAGTTAGTGTTATGCAGAGAAAGGAGAGAAGTGAACAAGGCAGAGGCAGTAACACTATGCAACGGCGTCAAAGACACTTGTGCACCAACCAACTGCACCGGAAGCCTAAACAGAAACCATAAAAATTGAAAATTTTATCCATTTCGATACTTCACAGTAGAGTGAAACAATAGGGGCAGAACCAAAATGAAGGTGCAGTGAAAAAAGAAGTGATTTTTACCGGGAAAACGAGAGGGCACGTTTCTGAGGAGAAGAAGAAGAAGAAGTGGCAAGTCCATTGAGCTTAGTAGGACATGAAGATCGACGAGAGAGGAGGGTTCTGGCGGCAGCGGAAGCTATTTGGATGGTTTTCCTTGCAGCCACCGCCATCTCTTGTGCGCAACACAGCAACGCTTTCTCACTTTGCTGTGGAGAGAGAATGAAGGAAGTGCATGCTTTATGGGCTGGGCTAATCAAATGGGTTACTCTCTCTGTCCACTACCAAAAAGGCCCATGAGGATAAAAAAATTAAATAAAAGGAATTTTGTTCTGGGGTTGCTATTGGCCCCTACCACATTTTTCTTTTAGCCCCTATTAACATTCTCAAATTTCAAATATACATTTCCCCATAATGCATAACAGAAACACACTTCCACTGCATTAGTGAAATGCAAAAAACGTATAACAGAATCACATTTATAATGTACAACGAAATTGTGATTCTGTTGTACTTTTTTTTACCCCCACTAGTTCAACGAAAGTGTGTTTTTGTTGCATAGTTGGGTGTGTGAAAAAATTAAATAATGAAATCACAATTTTGTTATGCAAATGTAGATCAATTAAGAAAGTATTACAAAAATATGATTATGTTGCATAATGTACAACAAAATCAAACTTTCGCTGTAACTTTTTCTGGAAAAAAAATGCATAACGAAAATATGATTTTGCTACATAAATTGTTACATAATAGAATCATGATTCTGTTTTATCACAATTCATGTTACACAATGGAATCATGATTTCGTTGTGGGACGAATTTGCAACACAATGAAATTGTGATTTCATTATGTAACAATTTATGTAACACAACGGAATCGTGATTTTGTTAGTTTGACAAAAAGGGTGGGTTGGGTGCCAATATGGAAGGAAAAAAAGAAAAAAGACATTTTGGTATTTGTGCATTCATGATAGGATCAAAACAATTCTCGAGGGGCCAATATCAATTCCTATTTGCTTTAAACTTTTTTTTGGACCACTAATAAATTAAGATATTATCATATTATGAATAAAAATAAAGTGGGGAGAAATGCTAGTAACATTCTCTCTAATATTGTCTAAATTTGATTGAAAATCACACATTTTAGTAGGTCTTCTAATTCAGGAAAGTTATTACAAAAGAAATGAGACTTACCAAAATTTATAATTTTTAATAATTTAACCTAATATCAAGAGTAAACTAGGGTTGTGCAAAAATTGATATATTTTTTAAAATTCAAACTGATCTATTTTCGAACTACTTTATAAAAGTGGTTCCTTTAAAAGTGGATTGGTTTGGTTTTTTCCCAAACAATTTAGTTTTTTAGGTTCAGTTCGATTCAGTTCAATTCAACTATCTATTTTATACTCGTATATGGATTAGTTTTATAAAGTTGACTGGTTTGGATATTTTCCAAAACAATTCAATTATTTTAAGTTTGATTCAGTTCGATTCAATTCATTTATTCATTTTATACTCATATATGGATCAAATTTTTTAAAGAACTGATTTAAAATAAACCAAACCTCTTTTATATTACATGCTTAACTTTAGAATTGGTGTGAAAATGTAACAAGTTGGCTATTTAAAAACTAAAATGAAAGGAGTTAAATTTAAAAAAAAAAATGAGATATATGAACCATTGATAAGTAAACCTTGATAGTATAATAAAATAATGCATATTCACAACAAATTATAGATTTGTTAGATTCTATCCCTTTGATTTTTTTTTCATTAATAATTAAGATTCCTCACTTTAAAGGAGTCAAATGCAACACGAATGCATAATTGAATCAAGCAATGTAACCCCTCACCTATGTTCTATTTAGATAAATATGCTAAAAAAATTCAACTTTGATCCATGTGCTTTAGTGCATATTTGGATTGATAATGACAAAATTGATTTTGACTAAAATTAATTTTACAGAATTGATTATAAGGTAGCTTAATTTTTGTTTGGATGAGAAATATTAGAAAATTAATTTTTTAAGAGAATGTTGTTTGGATACTTTGAATCAAAATTGATTTTGAGTATGTAATTACTAAAATGGTATTTTAGTTATTTATATGCATTCTTATTTATTATTTATTATAATATTGATATGTTGATTATTAATTTAAAATAAATAGGTAGGTTTATAACAAGTTTTTTAAAATAATATTATTAATTAAAATATTAGGTTGTGAAATAAAATGCATCTCCTAAATAAAAGCTTGCAATCTAAATTAACATAACAATGTGTTTACAAAGTACTGACAAAAAAATACAAAAAAGATCAATAATTCTTAATATAACACAACTTTGTCTTATCACAACAATACTAGTTTTGATTTAAGACTTGTACAATTTCATCTCATTTTGAATCTCGAACAAGATCCACTTGAGGTGAAGAAACAACATTTACAACTTAGGTTTGGTCCAAGTTAACTATACTATGGTAATTATCATCTTAGTTAAGGCTTATGTTTTCATCTTCATAACATGTAAAATCAATATCACTCTCAATATTCCTTTTAATAAAATTGTGTATAGTCATCATTGCACAAACTATTTGCACTTGTGTTTCAAATTTGTACTTCGACATGCATTACAAGATTGGAAATCTATTCTTTCATATTCCAAAAGTTTTTTCAATTGTGCACCTTAAACTAGAGTGATAATAATTGAAAAATTCATTATTATTTGCAAACCCATATCTACGTATAAAATCAGGAAGGTGGTAGTGTTCACATATGTAAGGACCAAGATATCCCATTGGTGTTGGATAATCAACATCTACCAAATAATTTTTCCCTATTGAGAAAGGTAAAAATCTGTATAAATAAAATTTAAATGAGAACAAATATCAATTGTAGTGATACAAAAAAAAATACCTTAAGGAGGAAGTGGAAAATTTATGTTAGAAGTTGTGAAAGCATGATCGAAGATTCGAGCATCATGGGCAATACCTTCCTATCTAGCTAACAAAAGTAAAGCACATTTTCCAATCACATGCAACCATTATATTTTGTGTTGGAATACCTTTTTCTTCCAATAAATCTAGCTTGTTCACTAGGAGTAACCACACATGAAACATGTGTACCATTAATTACCCCTATGGCATTCTTAAAAAATGGCCAATACTGTGTACCATTTTTTATTTTGGCATGACTATCACGAAACAATGAATATAGTGGCCTAATATATTCCACAAACAACTTAAGGAGAACAATTAATACCTTATGGAGATGTCTATTTACAGTTTCTCTAGAGTGTTGAAACCTCTCTTGAAGGATTCTATTTCCTAAGGGTGGGTATATAGACCCGGATCCGCGGACCATGTGGATAATGAACCGCATATTTTTGAACCCGCATAGTAATCTCGGATTTTAGGCCCGACCCATTTAGGTTGCGGACTTTGTGGATACGTTGAAGGTGAGAGAAAAAGCCAACTGAAAAGAGAAAGAAAATGGAAAACCTTCAAGAACATGATCTTCACTCTTCAGGTCCAAGAAAAGAATCTCCACAAACGTCACTAACAATTCTTCCATAGATCTCACCAGTCTAACTCACATCTGAAGCAAATCACAACAACAACAAAATCAAACCCATCACTATCTTCTGTTTTTCCATGGTTGAGATTGAGAAAAAACAACAAAAAAATGGTATCTTTCGCAAAGCACTCTTAGCCATCCCAGACTTCAATTAAAAGTCAAAAGTTAACGTATAATTGAGTAACCTTTTCTATGATACCACTATCGAATTGTCTA
Organism: Glycine tomentella; assembly: GCA_007407185.1. NCBI lineage: Eukaryota > Viridiplantae > Streptophyta > Magnoliopsida > Fabales > Fabaceae > Glycine > Glycine tomentella. Next base: position 18,268 of record PYAF01003908.1, on the reverse strand, counting down.
TTAAGATCAGACCAATCCCACACTTGTGATAATTTCTTCATCATATAAACCACAAAAAAATTCACATTTCTCTCTGATTTACCTTGCAGGGTTACAGTTTGATAAACCATGTTCTCATGGCTAATAATATGCTTCTTGATGACCTCTATTAATACAAAGTCATTTATATTTTATGTAGTTCCTAGTTAGGGAACACTAGTGCTAGTACTTGAAACTAGAGTATTGGAGTACAAGTGTAAGGTAAAGTCTTACATCAAGAAAGAATGAGAAGGTTAAACACCATATAAATGAGGACAAGACCCATAAACTTGAGTCTTAAGGTTTTGAGTTAAAGTGTGATATCAAGTTCATTTATGTGGATCCATGGACATGGACATCCCTTATATCGAAAGTCTTCCTAGTGAGTGAGTCCATGCATTGAGGCTAGACAACGAGTTCCATAGGTGTTGTAACGGTGCAAGGTACTAAAGCATGTTGGCGGCAATTGTTAGATGAGCATGGAGGCCAAGCAGTGAGACTCATGGATTGAAAATGATTTTTGCTTGAGGGGAAGACTACCATATTGTTGGAGTACAAGTGTGAGGTGAAGTTTCACATTTACTAGGAATGAGAATGTTGAGTACCAAATAAGTAAGGAGAATACCCATAAACCTAAACCTTAATGTTTTGGGTTAAAGTGTAGTGTTAAGTTCACTTATATGGTTTACTCAGTGACCCATTGACCAAAATCTCCCTAATATTTACTCCCCTCGAATTTCCAAATATATAGTATAAAGGCCTAACAACCAAACTAAAACATCAAGAAATTCACAAATTAATCCAAATTAAGAGATGCTACAAAATTGAAAGGCATATTATAAATAGATTTATGCATACCTAACTCTGTAGTTAGCATTCTTAGTATACATACTTTTCTCTGAAACAACTCTGTTTCTTTATACTATTGTTATCAAATATTCAAATTTAAATATAAAAAATTGTACAGAAAGAGAGTGTGTGCTGTAGATCACATGAAAGTTAAGGATGCAATGTAGTTATTAGCTATTTAAACATGTGATATCTACATTTTTACCCAATCTACGAATCATTGTTGCTTCGTGACAATTTTTTTGAGATTCAAATGAAGTTCCATGTGAATTAGCACCTAATTAACCTTAGTGGCATAATGCTCCTCGTGTCCAAGGCCCACATTGACAGGACGATGATTAGACTTAATGATCGACTCAGACGAGTAAATGATGGTGGTGGATCCATTGACATGATGATCTCTTCTATCAAAAGTCTTTTTGATTGGTGAGTTTATGCATGGAAGTCAGATGTTTGCTGGTGGTCCATTAGTGAAAATTTATTCATTTTTTACTTTGATTTTCCAACAAAATGTATGTATAAAATAATTAAATATTAAAAAACAAGTAAATATATAATTGATAAAAGAATAATTAATGTGATCTTTAATTTTATAAATGACAGATAAATAAAAACAAGAATTTTCTAAATATTTGCCACTTTAAAATAATTGAAAGAAGTACTATAGAAGCAGAGGTTTCTAGTTGAACACTTTTATGGCTTCCCCAGCTATTAAATTTATGGTTTGGGTTTCTCCTCATTATTTTTCAGTGGTCCATTGCAGTGATGATAGGTCAAGGTAGATGAGTAACATATGTAGCTGGTTTGAAAAATCAAACTTTATGGCTGACAATTTCATTAAGGGTTGAGGTGAGGTTGACAACAGGAGCAAGGTCCTAGTACACACCAAGATCAATAAGTAGTAGTATAGTTCAAAATTGCTCTGTCGTTCTTGAGCTTGAAAACTAAGAAACCAAGGTGTGAATGTCTTGTGTTGAGGGTTTAGTGTTGAGTGTTTCCCTCTAACTTCAAACCATTATATATTCGACCCCATATAAAATTGTAGCCTTTGCAGCACGGCAGTGTCTGTAAGTGTAAAGTATCATTACTGTGTCATGGCCTCCTATCAACCCAAAGGAGCTAAATGATTAATATACAACTTTGCTTTCATACTCCGTCCTTTTTTTTTTCCTGCCCAGTTTGAAAAGTAAGAAATAAATTAGTACTATGTTCTTATTGATATTAAAATTATTTTTAACTTTACTATATAATTTCTATTATTATTTCTCTCCAACTATGGTAATCATGTAAAATCTTTAAGAATCAGATAAAGATAAAGAAATAATTATAGAAATAGTAATTAATAATTTTTAATTTAAAAATTGTTGATTAAGTGAATAAAATAAGAAAAACACAATATTTTTTTTCTGTTTATAAGTATCGTTTTTACAAGACAATTATGTTGGAGATATAGTCAAATACTAAATACAAACACTATTTTAACAAAGATATGAATCGTGAACTGTAATTCCCTGCATCTAAGAGGATTAAACTAAACTCTTATTTATAAATTAAATAAAAGGCAAATGATATGTCCTACTTAAAGAATTAAAAATAAAAATAAAAATATACTGTATTACTAGTTTTATATTTTCCTTAATCAAAAAGTGTCTGTATTTATTGTACGTGTTGCCGTGTTGCAGTCTTCCAGAAAAGGCAAAAAATTCATACCTGACCCGCAGACCACCCATTCATTATGAATGAAAAAGTTAGGTTAATGTATTTAATTTATTCCTTGGGGTTTGCACAAAGTTTTAATGATGTATGTAATCCTCAGCAGCTACATTAATGCATAGTATAAATTTGTACCTGGGGCAGTTGAAGCATTACTAGATTCTTTAACAATCCTACCTTACTCAATTTCAGCATGAAACCCATTAAAATTATTTTTATTATTTTTTAATTACATATTCAGCCTGCGGCAGATGAGTTAACGGTTTAATGCTGATATCACCTGATTAACGGGGGAAGTAGAATATATTGGGTAGGCAATTTATATTCCAAACAGATAAATTGTTGTTATTAAAATAAAAATGAAGCTTAAAAAAAAAAGGACAATTTTTTTTCTAATTTTAAAAAAGTTTTAAGAGCATAACACCAAAGGTACATGATTCATTATTTCGTCCCTGGTGTACCTAACCCGCAATACAATATTTAAAAAAGAAAAAAATTGTACATGAAAAGGAATAAAACCTCTCTAGAACAACTTTATATATATGATATACGCATGATTGACACGAATCTATCTATCTTTAGTAACTATTAACTAAAACTTGATAATTCATCAAAACAAGATTAAGCAAACCTTTATTCTACAGCAGCATTAGTCCTTTGCTGAGTGGAATTAGATCCTTTACTGAATGGATTTATAGTTAAAGTGCAAAAGAGCTTCCATTAGGCATAGGTTATTTTGAGTTCTATTAATTTCTTTATTAAAGTGCGTAGAAATTTTGCTTGCTATTATTTTACTTAACGTTCTATAAGTATTAACGGTCGATTTGAAAGTAAAAGTTGAGATTTGTATTGGTTTCAAATCAGCACAATTAATTCAGCATCGTATTCTTCTTTCCTTTAATCAAACACCCGAATGACTATCTGTCATGCACCGATTATCCACTATGTGAAGTAAAAGTTTTAATCATGGTGCCGTTGTGCTTTCGCTTTCGTCGTTGCCCATGCACATTGTATTCAATTAGTGACCCCAGCTCATAGTTCAAACTACTACACTAGCAAGTCAAGATTTTGGAGTGTCACGCTCAAAACATATGCTTAATTTATATACACTGATTGCAAGGAAAAAGCTTACGTTTGTTTCATTGTTTTGGAATGCTCATATTTTTTTATTTATTAATATACATAGTGATAAAGAGAGAAAATGTGTAAACTGCAAGTAAAAACATGGTTCTTTTAAAAAAAATAGTGTATCACATTATCGGAGCAATAATAAGCCACAAATAGAACCAAATTATGAGAAAACCTTCTACCAGCATCAATAAAGAATCGTTTGATAGTGATAAACAAAAACCACATTAGGTAGTTAAATGGTTCGTTTGATCCTTCGTATTGTTGCAATAATCAGTCAGAGATAAAAACAAAGTTAGGCAGGCTCCCAAAAAATAAAAACATAAAACATAAAATAAAAAGGAAGCTACCTTTTCTAAATTTATGTATCAAAATAAAGAAAAAAAGGCTCCACCTTAGGGAGTTATCACGTTATAGCCGCAGTATGCTTACACTTGAAGTGCATTTTTCACATTGGGTTATTTGGGGGGGACATAGGGGCCCCTGCCCTAAATTTTTGTGGACTATTCATGAGGATGTAGTAGAAAGATGGAGAGAGGGAGCTTAGTATACTGGTATCGTTACAAAATTCCATGATTATACAGATTAGATGTTCATGTTTGATCAAGTACCAAACACATGGGGAAGTTGAGAATACAAGGGATTCAATAATTCCACAATTTTGGTAATGAACTATAATTTTGAACCCTTTTTAGTGATGATAATAATAATAATATCAAGCATTATAATCAATAAGAGAAAATAGTATCCTACCAACTCATGTAGTACTAGGAATTCAACAATTCCACAATTTTCGGTACCGCTATAATGTGAATTGTTTTTCAATTACTAATATCAATCATTAAAATGGTACCAGTAGAAAGTAGTATCTCACCAACCGATGTAATTAGATAGTTAATTTTCATGCTTCAATTTCCAAAAGGGGGTGTTAGGAAGGACCTGTTAAGAATGATACTGGCCATTCATTGCGTTAAGGCATGGTATGAAATATTTCAAACTTCCATTGCTACCGAAGCATCGGCAAGTTTTTCCATTGTTCAGGTACAGTATGTAATCATGTTGGAGGGAGATGCTCAAGTGCTCTGTTTCTAGCATCATTGACATCATGTGTGCATATTGGATCTTGCTTCCAAGTTCCCTTTCCTACTGTCGAAAAGAATACTTTTACCAAGCACTTTCCAAATCGATTATGCATCACGTTTCCAGACCTATCAGTATATTATTCGCATTGCCCATCTTTGTCTAATAAATATTCTGTTGTTGTTACTAAAATTGATTTTCTGCGGAATATAGTAAATATATTTACTAGATTGTGTTGGTAACGATTCTGCTAAAATTTTTGTCCAATGAGACATTTCTCATGTCATCTAACATAAAAACACCAAGATGGTCAAATTAGGAGAGTAGTATAAATAGATCCATTAGGGTTTGAAGTATTTCTCTCTAACTTCTATCCTTCAACACTGACTTAGGAGCTAAATCCATACATATACATACTAATGAAGATTCTATTCGAATATTTCAGTCCAGGCCGTGAACATTACTAAAATTAATTTAGTCTAAAAACTTTCATTATTTGATAAAACTGTAAAAACATACTACTGTAACAAGAGTTCACGAGTTCAAATTTCACAGCACACATTATGACACGTACATATACCTACGCGATGAGATTGAGAGCATCTGAGCATGCCCCTCCTTGGAACTAATAAAAGCAATTTAATTAAGAATGGTCTATTTTTAAAGCAGAAAAAAAGAAAAATAAACAGGTGATTAGACGTTTTGTTGAAAGAAAACAAAATCACCAATTTCTCCACTCTAAATTTGAGATCACCTTAGAGCCTGAAGCCAAGGTGCATCATGGACTGACTCTCATTATTATTAATATACTTTTCTTTTACTCTCATTTGGACATTGGCCAACAATAGCTGTCCCGTGAACTCCTCCCAGACCAATACAAGAGCATGTTTTGGGGGGTTTAAGGACCACCTCATCCTTTAGTTCACATGGCTTTGTATATATGTGGAAAATCCAATTGCGCGTCCCTCTAATTGTTCTCCCCCCTCTAAAATTTATCAACATGCAGAATCTGGATCATGTCTCTTTTTGTCTCTTCATGAAATGTTCTAGTGTGTTTCTAATCAATGCCCCCATAATTGAACCAAACCAATCACAAGAAGCGAAACATAACAGTACATAGCACCAAGTGAAAATTAATAAAAAGCAATTAACATTTTATGATAAAAGCATCAAATTAAAAAGCTTGATTCATTGCCTCCAATCATTAGGGAAGACATTAAGGCATTAACATATACACACATCTCTCCGAGATAATAACTACAATGATCATATGAGTAAATAATAATAATCATCATATTCATATAAATTAATATACCTTCTTCCAAATGTAGAAAAAAACACCATAACTTAAAATTTTCTATCAAAAAAAAATACATTACTTAATTTTCAAATTAAAAACAAATAATTCTCGAGACTGCTAAATTTTCTTAGCAGAACAGAAGTGCTTTTTTTTTTTTTTTTTTTTTTAATTTAGCTTTGATTTACTGTAGAGGTGACTACTCTTCCTTCCTTACTCTAATGTTCTCTTTTCTCAATCAGCAATGGTCCAAGCCATGTCATTCTCGAAGATCCAGTGGCACACCTCAATCCGACCCGGGCCCGACCCTAACGAGAGGAACGCTCCATGGGTCGGGCTCCAATCCGAGGTGTCTAAGTGACAGATGGCAACACCACGGTTAATCTTGACCTTTGTTTTCGGGTCGAAAAGATCCGCTTCGTAGACCCGAACCTTAGGAACTGCGTGGCAGTAGTAAAGCAGGTAAGGGAACAGGCTCTGGTGGCACGACACGGATTGGGTGACTTTACCACCGTTGATTCCCCTAACGGGCCCCACCACCACACTCTTCTTGGACCCGTTCACGTTCTGGGTAGTCCGAACGGCGACGTTTCGGCCCAAAACGGAGGTGGCAAAGTCGATCATGTCCTCGAGCGACCCAACGCAGCGTTTTGTCTCGCCGTGGCTCGGTGCACGCTCGCACTCCGCCAACGAATCACGCATCATCTTCTCCATGGAACCGTTATCTGAAGCCTTGAAAACTTGCTTCAACTCATCAATTTTCGAAACCGAAAACGGTAATTTCGATAAAATACTCCGGGGCAAAAACGACCTTGCTGGCAATTTATCTTTTATGTCAGGCATCGGCATCACCGTCCCTTCCTTCATCATCTTTTCACGAAAAAACTTACCCGGCTCCACCCATTTATTTACGAAACTGCCACTGAATGATGAAGCTGAAACTGATAGGGTTGTGCTAATGTTGGTGTATTTGGCGAAGGAAACAGTGGTACCCTTTTTCTCGTAATCCTTGAAGGTGTTGTTTACGCCGTAGGAAGTGAAACCTACTTTTGTTTCGCCGTCCGAGGATTTGGCGTACGAGGTGAACGTGTCGGTTCCCTCGTTGAAGGATTTGCCGTAGTTGGAGAATCCAATGTCGGCGGCGTTGGCGGACTTGGCGTACGAGGTGAAGGAGTCGGCGCCGACGTTGGCCTTGTCACGGTAGCTGGAGAATCTCTCGACGGCGCCGTTGCCGCCGTCTGCGTAGTTGGAGAACGTGTTGGTGGGGTTGTTCATGTCGACGCCGTATCCCTTGAAGGTGTCGTTGGCGGCATTGGCGGTCTCGGCGTAGTTGGAGAACCCGGACCCGACAACGTTGGACTCTGTTCCGTACGAGTTGAACACATTGGTCGGGCCGTTGCCGTTTTTGCCGTACGAGGTGAATGTCTGCTCGCCGGCATTGCCGTTTTCGGAGTAGGAAGTGAAGGATTGGGTTCTGCCGTTGGCGTTGTCGGAGTAGGAGGTGAAGCCGAGGTTGGGGACGTTGGTTTCGTCGGCGTAGCCCTTGAACTCGCCGGCACCGCCGGTGGCTCCGGCGGCGTAGGTGTGGAAGCTCTGCTGCACCACGTTGCCGTTCGTGCCGTAGCTTAAAAATCCGTCCTTGTGGCCGGCGGAGTCACGGCTGTATCGCCTGAAATCGTTCACCGGAATATTCTCTCCCTCGGAGTAGTTTTTGAACGAGTCGAGCCCACCGGGTCGACCCGTTCCATAGTTGGTGAAGTTCTTGTCTCTGTACACTGCAAAGTTTGCGTCTTTGTCGTGCTTCTCGAGGCTGGGCCCCACCTCCGGGAAGCAGAGGAGCTTCGCGGCGGCGCAGAATTCCGGCAGCCGCGTGGAGAGCGCGTTGCCGGAGGCAAGCTTCACAAATGCCGCCGCCTCCGCAGCGTTCAACGGCGACGCCTTGGACAGAAGAAACTGTGGCTTCGCCAACCCGCTGCGGATCTCTTTGTCCCAATAGCGAATGGCGAAGGCTTTTGGGGTGAAAGGGTTTTTCTCCGCCGCGTCTCCGGCGCCAGCGAAACCCACCTGCATTGAATGAACACACACCCATTTCAGAACGGGCAATGGGAGGAATAAAACAATTGGAAAAATCGAGACTTGGAACAGTGACAGTGAGGAAAAGCTGTGCTTACACTGAGAAATGAGTAGAAGAGGATAAAGAGACAGAGCAGCGTGAGTTGTTTGTTCATGTTATTCTCACTCCTTCTCCCTTTTTCTTTTCTTTCTATTTTCTCCTTTTCTTTAAAAAAATATATATATATATATTCTCGAGAGTGAGAAATGAAGAGAAGGGTGTGTGTGGTGTAAGAAGTATGAGAGATTTGAGATTTGAAAATGTTTGTGGACTTGTTGAGTTGTAACCAGAAATTTATATTATGTGGAGTGAGAGTGAGAGAGGGAGAGTAGAGGAGTGTGCGTGCTATGTGGAAGTGTAAGAAAGAATGTGACTTTAGATTGGGCCTTCAATGTTCTATGCTCCTGTGTGTAGGGCTGGGCAAAAAAATCCATATCCATAAAATAATCTATATCTAATCTAATCTAATCCATTTTAAATCCATTTAAATGGATTAGTTTTATATCCAAATCCATTTTTATGGATTTTAAATCCAATCCAATTAATTGGATATATGAAATGGATATGGATTGGATATTTGGATTTTTAATTTTTTTTTTGTCAACTTTGA
>PYAF01003907.1:30719-42474 GCA_007407185.1 Glycine tomentella | reverse complement strand
TTGGTTCAATTTGTTCTTTAATTATTAAAATTGATGAACCAACTCATTTAGAACACTTATTCTTCTCATAATTAAGAGAAAATTCTACAGATTATGTCCATATTTTCTTTATAATTTTCTGATACCTAAGGTAGTCCAGATTAAGCTATTTTTCAACCTACCTTCCAAAATTCGTAGAAATTCTATTTTAGGGTTATCTGCCCTCAACCTTGCTGATAAGTTGTTATCTAAAAGTATTTTATCCTATGCTCAGGTTCCTATTAATTTCTAAGGTCATCTTGGTCAGTTTTGACCTAGGGGCATTTTGATAATTTCACCCCTCACCCTAGGGGTAGAATTGTCATTTCTAAATATGTTTAGGGAAACTCTGTAATTGTTACCCTAAGGGTATTCTGATCATGTTTCAAGCATCCCAGAGTATTTATAAAGTTTCCTCCTTAAGATATCTTGCTAAAATACCTAAGGGCAATTTGGTCATTTATGTCCAGGGATATTTTCGTCATTTCTCTCAAATCTTTTGCACTGTCTAGAATTAACATTTTACCCCAGTAATTGACTGTACTTCCCAAAATTTTGGGGTGCTACACCTAGCCCCCTCACAAATCACTCCAGCAACTGTCTCCCAAACTTCATGGGTGATTTCCATAGTAACCCCCTTAACCTTGGTGATCATGGTCCCATTCACAAACCCTTTAGCACAGGTATAAAATACCTTAACCAAATCAGGGTAAAAAGTACCCTTCATTTCTAGAAATCTCCTAAGACCTTGGACCTCTAGGAATGCAGGGAATTGGAATCCTTCCCTTATAAACCAATTCAAGTCTAGGTATTTGGGTGAGGCTACAGGCTTAGTGGCATTGAACTGTAAATAATTCATCTTATCAGACTCATTTGAAAACCATAAGTCTAGCCTATTTGGGGGTGGAAGAGGAGGAGGATTGGATGATGATTCTCCAACCTTTCTCTTTGAGGATCTAGCACGTTTAGGTGTAGGGTTAGACATGTTTTTAGAGAGGTTTAGACTTAGGAAAAACTCAGAAAAACTCAGAAATTCCAGACAGAGAAGAAACTAAGGTGCAGAGTTTTTTGTTGATGCAAGGCACTATTTATAGGCTTGATTGATGCTCTTAACATTCATATTTTTGAAAATATAGCTGTTGGTGATAGTTAAGGCACTTCAGTGGTCTTGGATTTTCTTTAGATTTGATTGGGCAGTTACATTTTCAGAGAAAAAACAGTCAGAAAATGCACAACAGGCAAATTAATCGATTATTTACTAATGGTAATCGATTATTTTGCACATTTTGAACACTGAAATTACACGTGGTAATAGATTATCCCGTAAGGTAATCGATTATTTGCCAACCAGTCAGAGGTAGAAGATGATTTTTAATCGATTATATGCTAATGTAATCGATTATATCATGATTTTGGGATTTTATTCAAGTATCAGAGCTTATGTAATCGATTATCCTGAGTGGTAATCGATTACTCCAGGAGAATCTAAAATCTTAACCTCTTATGTAATCGATTACCAATTGGTTGTAATCGATTACTCCAGTGAAACATTTAAACTGGAAAATACGTTTTGTTCATAGTAATCAATTATCCCGATACGTAATCGATTATTCCAGGAAGAATCAATTTCTTTGAAACAAAGAATAATCAATTACAGGATTGCAGTAATCGATTACTTAAGCTTATTTAGCACAAATAAAGTGAATTTTAGTGAATTTAATTGATTAACCCGTGGTGTAGTCGATTATTACAACAAGTTTATCAGAATGCAGAGTATTTTGCAGATCAACACAAATTTTGGGTTATTTTAGTGATGAAGGCAGAAATGAAGTTCAATTTAACATGGTAAGGCACACTTCAAACAGGCTAGCATATATTGGATTTGTAACACCCTTCTAATTACTATATTATGCCTAGGTCATAATAAGTAACTAGAAGATGTTAACTTTTCTAACGTAAATTTTTTAACCAAAATTGGTTAAGAAAAACTTATCTCAATATTAGAAATTACGCTTATATTGAGCTTGTAGAGACTTTTTGGTCTCTTTAATAAATTACAACTTAGTAATAACTTGTAAATAATATTCCTTACAATAATAGTAATGTCTATATATTACAAAGCATATAACAAAATACTACCAGTCCGCAACATTAAAAGAAATCTTCTAACTTGTCCTCACTTTGTAGCTCCTCCTTTCGATTTACCTGTCTGGAATGACACGGGAATATACTAAAACAGTGAGAATTCCAAAGAATTCCCAGTAGGTGAAAATTTGCTTATCATACAGTGTCATCGTCATCATTCCAGCTACTTCGGTTTATTAAAACATGTGAACAATTATAGTTGATTTTTAATTTCATAAACATATAACTCGAAGTAGATTCATTTTATTCACAAACACTTAAAAATAATCTTATACTTCATCATTAATGCAAGCATCATTTTCAATCATGTCAATGCATAGCTTACCTTTATTATTTTACTCTTTAATACCCTAAACTAAACAATGAGCTCATTACTAGACTTAGGTTGCTCTCGCAAGGTCGTGCTCAGATTAACTGTATCACCCTTGGGTCAATATGTCTTTCCCGCAGGGTCGTGCTCGGCTTAACCGTATCACCCGTTGGGTACCATCAGCGTCATGCTCAGCTTAACTGTATCACCCTTCAGGTATTATCTTTCTTTAGACTTTCCCTCAGGGTCATGCTCGGCTTAACCGTATCACCCTTTGGGCACCATCAGGGTCGTGCTCGGCTTAACCGTATCACCCTTCAGGTCTTATCTTTTTATCTTTCTTAATGCACATGACATGCTCAATGGCATGCAAAGCTACATAACTCATGTCATACAATTATGCCACAAAACATCAAGATTTCATCATCATAAAAGAAAATCATAACAAAGAACATTATAACAACAAATTTCTTACTACATATGATTCGGTTCTTCCTATAATCTATACTCATTAAATCCCTATCTTTTAGTATGTTAAACTAAACTTACTAAGCTTTCTAAAAAGGTATCACATGCCTCAATTGAAGTTATAAAACTCTAGATATAATATTTTACAAATAGAACTTCAAATCTGCCAACAGTATCAAAATTTTACACTACCATCTCCTAGTGTTTTCATGATATCAAGCAGTAAAGAATCTAGTTTTAGCTGAAATTTTTATATGTTATATCTGACATCTATATCTTTAATTCCATATATTATACACCTAATTTGAATAAGAAATGAGAGAGAAATAAATTTTTTAAAACGGATGGCAGAAGCTGTTTGGGTGTGGACAGTTTCGGACAGCTTGAGCTAAAATAATTTCTGGGCATGATTCACTACTTAGTTTGGTCCCATATTTTGGGAGAACTTAGAGGACATCCTAAGCTATAAAATGAGTGGTCAAACATCTCATTTGGTTAAGTATAGAGGGAAATATGGAAATTTCAAAATAGTCCAAATTCAGCTTACAACCATACGAATTCTGTAAGGACCCTCAATCTTGGCGCGCGGGGATTCGCATCAGAAAAACCCTTTTAAGGGTGTGGCGCGGATCGTGCCAGGTCTGGTGCTGATCGTGCCAGACATAGTGGTTGTGGCGCTGATAGGGCCAATACCACGCGGATCGCGCCAGAAAGTGCCTGGATAGCTATTTTGATGCGGCCTACTCACGCTATTAGCGTGAACTATGGCGCCAATAGCGTGACAAGGCCGAGAAGGATGGCGCGGATGGCGCCAGTTTGGTGCGGGTAGCGCCAAAGGTCTCGAAAGGTTCACGCGGTTAGCGTGGGGATGGCGCTGGCAGCGCCAGTTCACCGCCATTGTGGCGCGGATCGCACGGGAGGTGGCGCGGGTTGCGCGGAATCGCGGGCAGGTCTATTATATAAGAGGAACAGCGCGAAAATGGGGAAGGAAAATGATTCCCTTCTTCCCCCTGTGCCAAACCTCCATTAATGGTTGAACCAAGCTTTCTAGGCCCTTATATACTAGCCTAAACACCTTCTTGAGACCTATAACTTTGTTAGAACCGATTAGAAAGCTGAAATCCTTCATCCTTTCGTTTTAAACCCCATTTGAGTGAGAATTGGGATTCTCAACAGAGAAATCTCAGAGAACTTGAGAGTGGACGAGACTCAAAGCTTGGAAAGGACAGTAGAGCTTGGGGAAGCTGTCCTGAGATCTTCTGAGTCGCCACTGAGGTAAGAGACTCAAGTTTCTCCGTTTAATTTTGATTCTGGGGGTTCCTGTGAATAGTGACCCATATGAGCTGGGGCTAGAATTAGCCCAGGGTCCTGTTGAGAGATTTGTTCAGAGCCTAGAATAGATGAAGGATTAGCTTTCAGTTTTTGATTCTGATAACTTTGGATTTTGAGCTCTGTGGCTTGTATGTGTGGCTTTGTGACAAGGTCACTTGTGATTCTCAAGCCAAGCTAGAGCTTATTTATGTTGGTTTGAGCCTGAGAGGCTAGTGGAATGGTGTCTGGGCTGAGGCTTAGACCGCTCCAATGAGGATTGATGGCTATAAGGCTGATGAGCTTAGGCCATGCTTGTATATTTTGAGTCTGGGATGACTCAGATGGCTGGTGTGTAGCCTGTGAGACCTTGAGAGGTCTGAGAGCAGCCTAGTGTAGGCTGAGCAGATTGAACCATAGGATAGGGGAATTTTGATATGCTTTGATCTGTGATTGATAGCCTGTTGGACTGGTTTTAATATGAGATTGTTATGCCTTGGTTAGGCATTGATTCTGAGACTGTTGGTGGCGGGAGCCATAGACCTGGGAAGGAACTTCAGAGTAATCCCTTACCAGGTAAGTTCAGTGTTCTCTGGGGATGAATTCCCATTTTGGTTGCACACCACACTCCTGGGGAGTGTTGGTCATGATTCATACTGCATGCATTGGCTATGACATTGTTTATGTTGATTTATTTGTATCTGCATTGGATATATGCATGCTGTGATTGAGATATCTGTTGGCCAATAGATAAATACCGGCGTTGAGGAGCTCCGCCCGTGGCATTGAGGAGCTCCGCCCGTGGCATTGAGGAGCTCTGCCACATTATGACAGGTACTGACGTTGAGGAGCTCCGTCAGGGCGTTGAGGAGCTCTGCCAGGCGTTGAGGAGCTCTGCCAGGCATTGAGGAGCTCTGCCACCTGTCATGTGATGATATTATGTTGTTGATTTGATATGATGAGGCCAGAGTGCCAGGCCAGTGGGCCATGTGTGATATGTTTGCCTGATATGTGTGTGTTGTGAATCTGTGAGCCAGGGTGGGAATGAGTTCCCAGGGACCCTGAGCTTACTGAGATATGTTATCTCACCCCGTGTGGGGGTTTTCTATGATTTCAGGTGACCTTGCTAGATGAGAAGACCAGTCTCAGGGCAAGAGGCCCAGCAGAGACTAGGCTGCTTGACAGAGAAGCGGCATGGAGAGCTTGAAGGCTCTATTTTGACTCTATTTTGATGTATAGTTCTGTATACCCTCAGGGAGGGTTGATATTCTTTTGTATCACCACGGGATGTGTGGTGTGGACTCTGAAGTATATGTCTGTACAGGACTATTGTGTGTTATGATATGAGACTTTCCCTGAGTATATTTGAGTATATTTGACAAATTGCCTAAGTCTTGTAGTTATCTGTCTTTATGATGTTTGATATAAGAAACTGGATCAGCAGGGGTGTGATAGGTGTATGTTTGTGTGTGAGATGCTTTATATTTGTGATTCCATACATAATGAATCAAGAAAAGCGATTATGTGCTTCCGCTAAGTTTTATAAACTGTGTTTTATGTGCTAATCTGATATTATTAATGATAACACGTCGGAGGCCTACGGGGTGTTACAAATTCTCTCAAGAATCAAATGATAAATGAAACTAACTTTCACCTACCTTAAACAAGTTTGCTTCCAATTCCTCCAAGTACTTGGCTGCACCTCAAGGTCTTGAAAGAATGAAAGTCTTGTCTAGAATTTGATGTTTTGGAAAGGAAAGGATGGAAGTGAAATGAAAGAGATGGAAGGAGGGTGTTTCTCAAGTGAAGGTGTGGTAGAAATGGTGTTTTTGAGAATGACTTCCATTCAAAGCCTTCATCCCTTTATATAGTAGTTGGAAAATGATATAATATTCATGGACATTTCTACCGTTCCTAGCTAGTTACTCCCATTTGGTTCCATCTTAAATTAATTACTTCTCATTCCATTGGATCCTAACTAAGTTCATGATGACTTCCTTAAAAATCTTCTAAGTTCATTATGTGCCATACAAGTGTCCTAACACTTGTCTTGGTCATAATGATTGCCTTTCCAAGTGTCCACTTACTTGGCATGCCTTTACAAGTGTCCCAACACTTGTCCAATTCATGAAGTTTCTCCTAACTTCTCCATTGTTCACGTGAAAGTTAGATGAATGTAGAGAAATCTTGGCTTCACTTTCATGTTATCTTGCATCCATGCCATACAAGTGTCCTTCCACTTGTATTCATCCTATGGCTTGTCTTTCCAAGTGGCTTATCATGAACTTTCTACTCCTTTCTACTCCCTTCTTCACATGCTCATCATGCTTAAGGGGAAGGAAGACAAGTTTTTCTTCCTTTTATACCATTAGATATCATTTTTGATGCTTAAGAAAAGTCTAATTTCAATTATGGTTTTCCACATGACAATTTCTTGTAGGAAGTCAAGTTTGATTTGTATTCTTCTATCTAGAGATAATATTGAATGATAGAATTCTATAAATTCCTAGAAATTTATTTCAATGACAGTTTAAATTACTCACAAGCAGTCTATACAGAGCATAGCATAATCCTTACATACCAGATTGCTCCTTATCTAAATTCTGATAGGTCCATACTTCTTCTGACCATCAAAATTACTAAACTATTTTATTAAATAGTTTTATACGTCCTACAAATAAAAGAGAATTCCATAGATTCTATTTATCATTTTTCCATATTTTTCTTATGTTTAAATTTTCTTGAAAAAAGTCTCAAAGTTGTTATCTTATAAAATTCATAGAAATTTTATTCTAGAGTTTTCTGTCATAAAATATTTTGATACTTAGTCAGCTAAGTGTATTTTATAATTTCATCATGTTTCTTCAAAATTTCTAAAGATATTTGAGCATTTCTGGCCTAGGGGCATTTTGGTAATTTTGTCATTCATCCTAGGGGTATTTTTTTGTCATTTTCAAAAATGTCCAAGGGTATTTTTGTAATTTTTTATCTTAAGGGTATTCTAGTAATTTTTTACTTCAAGGAAAGAGTGATATAGTCATTTTATATTTGTATTCTAATATCATCACATTTCCATAAATTAATTATAACTATGAATGTAATTTTTGAGGATGTTAAAGGATTCATCAAGAATACCTAGCATGTTTCTAAGTGCATAAAATCTGTCCCTAGCCAATGGTTTGGTGAATATATTAGCAAGTTGATTATGGGTATCAATGAACTCAACCTTGATATTACCTTTCTGAACATGATCTATGAGGAAATGATGCCTTATCTCAATATGCTTGGTCCTTGAATGCATTATTGGATTCTTTGATATGTTAATAGCACTTATATTGTAGAGGTATTTCATTCAATTCAACTCTAAAATCTTGCATTTGTTGCTTCAACCAAAGGCTTTGTGCACAACAACTTCCAGCTGAGATATATTCAGCTTCAGCAGTTGACAAAGCAACACAAGATTGTTTCTTGTAATGCCATGAGATCAATGAACTTCCTAGAAGGTGACAAGTGCCACTTGTACGTTTTCTATCTAACTTGAAACCTGCAAAGTCAGAATTAGAATATCCAACAATATTAATTGAAGCACCTTTGGGATACCAAAGACCAACTTTTGGTGTAGCTTTGAGATATTTGAGGATCCTCTTGACTGCTATAAGATGAGACTCTTTGGGATTTGCTTGATATCTTGCACACAAGCAAACACTTAGCATTATATCAGGTCTACTAGTTGTCAAGTATAGCAAAGATCCAATCATTCCTTTGAACTTTGACTCATCAACCTTCTTTCCATTTTCATCAGAATCAAGATATGTTGATGTAGCCATTGGAGTTGCAGCATTCTTGCTTTTCTCCATTTCAAACTTCTTAAGAACTTCAAGGAAATATTTGGATTGATTGAGAAATGTTCCATTTTTCATTTACTTCACTTGAAGTCCAAGAAAGAATGTTAATTCTTCCATCACTGACATTGCAAATTCTTTCTACATAGTTGTGGAAAATTCCTTACATAGTAAATGATTAGTGATGTGTTGCAAACACATCTTAGTTTTAGGTTATATTTCAATTAAATCATTAGGAAATAGGTTAGAATAAGTTAGTTTATTATTATGATTCTATTTTATCTCATTTTATCACCAAGTTATGATTTCAGGTCTAAAAGAAGAGGATTAAGCAGAGAAAGAAGAAAACCAAGCTGAAGGTCCAGCGCGAACCGCGCCAGGACCACGCGACCAGCGCCAAATTGCTCAAGACAGCCTTTCAACTCGAAGTATCCACGTTATCAGCGTGGAATTCCACGCTATTCGCGCCATCTATTCAAATGCCTCGCGTGGACCGCGCCAATTCTCGCGCGACTCGCGCCACAGGGCCTGGAGATAGTTTTGATTCGTGCTAGCCGTGCGATCAGCGCGGATTCCAGCGCTATCAGCGTCATGATTTCGAACTAGCCACGCGATCAGCGCAGGTCTCGTGCCATCAGCGCGGCGGAGACGCAGTTTCCTGATTTAAAAAGATTGAGTTCGAAATTGGCACAGAACAGGGGATTTGTTACTCTAATTAAACCAATCTATAAAATAAAGGCTTCTGGACTGAAGAAAAGGACTCTCTCACACCACTAGACACCATTCCACAACTCCCATTATCATATTTTATCATTCTAAACCATTGGAAGTCAAGAATCAAGGCTAGGTTATTGGAGAATCATGTATTATTCAACAACTTTTGTATTCTTGAAGCCTATGGCAGACTAAACTTTGTATTGTGGGAAGGCCATGAACTGATGTGAACTCCTCTGTAACTTAACTAGTATTGAATGAGATTTTCTTGATTGTTTTATTTTACTCTGTTCTTTATTGTTTTATTCTTATTTAGAATTGGCCATTCTATTTAGGTATTGAGGGTTAGGATTCGCAATGGGGACGTTGGGGTTCTAGTTTCTGACCTTAGTAAAGTAACAGTTGTTCATTACATAGGGATAGGGATGCGTGACTGCAAAACTTATAATATATTCTTTTAATTGCTTAACTTGATAGAACTCACTAAGGGATTAGGTTTTCAATTCAGGTTAAAGGGTTAATTCGCTAAGGGATTAAGGGTTAACTAAAATAGAAAAGATTCATTCTTTGAACAATCAGAAATAAGCGAACCTTATGATATAGTCTTTTATATGCTTGATAGGAATCGCTAAGGAATTAGGATTCTTGTTAAAGGACTAAATTGCTAAGGAATTAGGATTTATTAAAATCCGAAAGATGTATCATTTGAGTGATCAAACTTGATAAACCAGTTAAGTGAAAGAGGTAGGGATCAGAGGGGATTGTACCTGACCACAATTGTCTCTTCCATTGGTAACACTTCAACTTATTTTACTGCTTATTTTAATTTCAGTTTTCTATTCAACTCTTCAACACACAACAACAATTCTTTACAAATTATTTCTTTTTACTTCCAATCACTTAGACTTAATATTACTGTGAATTTCACCCCAATCCCTGTGGAGACGATACTCTACTTGCCTACTTTATTACTTGAAACGAGCGGTGCACTTGCCGTGTTCGCAACAAGTTTTTGGCGCCGTTGTCGGGGATTGGTAAACTGATTTTTACAGTAATTTTTAATCTTTGTGATTGAAATTTTTGTTACTAATCACTTCTCTAGGTTTTATGCGAGGTTTAGTTAACCCTGAGGATTTACAGTTCGATCCTGAAATTGAAAGAACTATCCGAAGGAGACTAGCCAGACAAAGAAGGAGAGAAGCTGAAAATTTTGACTTTGATTCAATCCCTGAATTAGAGTCTGAAGCAGAGATGGCTAAAGAACAACATAATCAGCCAAGACCAAGACCAGAGGGTGAACTAATGGAGGATATTCTGGCTCCTATGTTCACAAGACCAAATTCCAGCATTGTGAGACCACCAATACAAGCTAATCATTTTGATATAAACCCTTCATTGATAGCATTGGTGGAGCGCAGTAAGTTTGGAGGAAAAGACTTTGAAGACCCACATGACTTCATTGACAGATTTCTCAGAATCTATGATACTATCAGACATCAAGGGGTCTCAGATGATGCAGTCAGACTAAGCCTATTCCCTTTTGTTGTTAAGGGAAATGCATTGAGATGGTTGAACAGACAAACACCTAATAGCATCTCAACTTGGGAGGACTTAGTCTCAATATTTTTTGCAGAATACTTTTCCATGGATAAATACAATAGGTTGGTAAATGAAATTACCAATTTCACTCAGAATGGAAGAGAGTCCCTGTGTGCTGCTTGGAACAAATTCCAAGAATTAATCAGGAGATGCCCACAATATGACATGCCTATGGGTAAGCAGGTACGTATTTTCTTTAATGGTATGATTCCTAAATCACGCATGATTGTTAATGTTGCAGCAGGGGGTACAATAAGGTCCAAAACTGCAACTCAAACCTATGAGCTAATTAATTCTCTGGCCCGGAATGAAAATGAGAGCATCACCATTCAGCCAAAGAGAGAACCAATCCAGCTGTCTAGCAATGATGCCATGCTTGCAGAGCAGAAAATCTTGGCCCAACAGTTGGCCAAGTTGACTAAGAAAATTGATAGATTACAAATCTCTGCAGCTCAAGTGGCAGCCAGCAAACCACATGTCATTTGTGAACACTGCCAAGGTGAGCATGAATCTAATGTATGTCCTATTCTTGTTGGAGCTGATCCTGTGCAGGTTAATGGAGTGTGGAATGATCAGAGACAGCAGCAGCCATATCAGAGAAAAAACAATTTTGCTACGGGAAACAACTACCAGAGGAACGCTTAAGGAGGAGGATTAGACTATAAGTCCAGTAATTATATGCAGCCTCCTCCCATTCCAACCACTAGTATTTCTGAACTTGAGAAGGTAGTGATGCAGTTGTCACAAACAACCACTGAGCACATACGGGCAACAAATGCTTTCATCCAAGAGACTAGAGCTCACCACAGGAATCAAGATGCCTCCATCTGGAATCTTGAAATTCAAATTGGTCAATTGGCAAAGCAAATTTCTGAGAGGCCACAAGGACAGTTTCCCAGTGACACAGTTATAAACCCAAGGGAACATGTCAATGCTATCACCACCAGGAGTGGTAAGGTGCTCACTCCACCAGAAAAGCCTGAGGTAAGCAATAAAGAAGCTGAGAAGAAGAATACAGCAGCCGATGCAGAAGAAGAAAAACTTGCAGAAAAGGAGAAGAAAGATGAAAATTCTGCATCTCCACAGAAGAAGTGGGATTTCTCTCGCTTTGAGAAACCCCCATATCCAGTGCAGACCAAGCAACAAATTCAACAACAGCAGTTTGCCAGGTTCTTAGACATGTTTAAGAAGTTACATATAAATATCCCATTTGCTGAGGCATTAGCCAATATGCCTAATTATGCAAAATTCATGAAGGAACTTCTGTCTAAGAAACATAAGTTAAAGGACTGTGAAACCATAGCACTCACTGAGGAGTGCAGTGCCATCATTTTAAGAAAGCTTCCAAAGA
>PYAF01003907.1:0-12023 GCA_007407185.1 Glycine tomentella | reverse complement strand
CTTGGTTATCTGTCTTATTATGTTGAGTTTGATAAACTGGATCAGTAGGGGCGTGTTTTTATGGTTCTATTATGTGTTTCCATACATAAGGTATCAAGAAAACGATCCTATGTTTCCGCTGAACCAATTAATTGATATTTTATACGCTAATCTGATATTATTAATGATAACACGTCGGAGGCCTACGGGGTGTTACACCCATCACAACATTACTATGAGGTATACACATCCTATCCCTAGACTTGATGATATGTTGGATGAACTTAATGGTTATTGTGTTTTCTCCAAAATAGATTTGAAAAGTGGTTACCATCAAATTAGAATGAGAGAAGGTGATGAATGGGAAACTGCTTTCGAAATTAAGTTTGGACTTTATGAGTTGTTGGTCATGCCTTTTGGCTTAACCAATGCACCAAGCACTTTCATGCGACTCATGAACCATGTTTTGAGGCACTTTATTGGCAAATTTGTGGTTGATTACTTTGATGATATCTTGATTTATAGTTTAACAATGGATGACCACTTATACCATGTTAGGAGTGTCTTGGAAGTGCTTAAACATGAAAACTTGTTTGCTAATAGGGATAAATGCACATTTTGCATTAATCAAATAGTGTTTGTAGGTTTTTGTTGTAAATGCAAAGGGAGTACAAGTGGATGATGAGAAAATTAAGGCTATTAGATATTGGCCTACACCCAAAAATGCGAGTGATATAAGGAGTTTTCATGGGTTGTATAGTTTCTATACAAGATTTCTTAAGCAATTTAGCACCATAGCATCTCCATTGAATGAAATTGTTAAGAAAAATGTGGAATTTAAGTGGGAGAGTGAACAAGAGAATGTCTTCAATGAATTAAAGGAAAAGTTGACAAATGCACTCATTCTTGCTCTACCAAAATTTTCAAAATCTTTTGAAATTGAATGTGATGCATCCAATGTTGGCATAGGTGTTGTATTGTTACAAGAAGGTCACCCAATTGCTTATTTTTGTGAGACACTTAAGGGTGTTATCTTGAATTATTCCACCTATGACAAGGAACTCTATGCACTTATTAGAGCTTTGTAAATTTGGCATCACTATCTCCTTCCTAAGGAGTTTGTGATTCATAGTGACCATGAGTCACTCAAACATTTGAAAAACCAATGAAAGCTTAATAAGAGGCATGCCTGTTAGATATGATGCAGAGGTTGAGGATGATCGTGAAGAATCAAGTCAAGCTTTATCTTAAGTTTTGATTTTACATGCCCACTCAAATTGATGGCATATGTACTTTGTTTAAAGGCTTGGTTCAAGAAAGATATAATCCCTCATTTCTCACATAAACTAAATAAGTCATGCATACATTAGCTCATTAATTCATGATTAGGTCATACACATTCCATGAATCATCATTTGGCATGATATTTAAAGCTTTAAAGTTTTCATAAAAAGTGTTTTTCACTACTTTAATCGATTACTGGTTACACTTAATCGATTAATTGCTTGGTTACAAAACTGCATTTAAAGATATGAACACTTTAATCGATTACCAAATGTTTGTAATCGATTATATTCAGCTGACTTGGTTAAGTCGTTCTGTGATAATCGATTACGTGACGGATTAATCGATTACTTGTCCATCTGCATAATTTTCAGAAGAAAGTTTATTTGGTTTAATTGATTATCAGAGTATTGTAATCGGTTAAATAAGCATTGATACGTTTTTCACACTCCCTATGTTAATTGATTATTTGAGTATTAATCGATTACGACATGAGTTTATCGATTATTTGTGATATTGCTTTGTCGAGACGCATCAAAAACAATTTTACTAAGCTAATTCTGTAGCACACAGCTAACCTAGGTCGACTCAGAGACACAATCAATATGGTTCTAGCTTCAAATCATTGGTAATAATAAGGGGGGATTTTGTCAAACAGTTGGTATGCGTAAAGTAAAACATGCAAGAACACAAACTAAAATTAAAGAACAATGCAAAAATTAACAAGATTATCAAGGAGTAAAGTAAAATAGATTAGAAAGCATCAATCCAATTCACTAACCCAAGCTATTTGAATCATCATCATTCCCATAAGTTGATTCTAACATGAACATTCATTCAATATCAATAAAAGCAGTTCAATCGATCCTACTCCTAAATTGATTGAAACCACAACCCTAACTGAAATATCATTCAATTAATCTTGTGATTATCATTTGAAATTAAGACATGAATCCATAATCCTAATTCACTTTCAATCCGAAATGCATTCATAATCATGAAAACATAATAGAAATTGAAGAAGAAGGTGAACATTCAAGTAGATTTCGAAATACTGAACCGGAACTCCAATTCTTCTCTTGCTTGAGTTAGATCCTTGGATTGATTAATGATTTAGCCTTCCATGATGATCACCAAGGAAAGCCCCATGAAGTGAGTGCAGAAAAATGGAAGAATAGCAAAATGGAAATGAAGAAGATGAAGAACAATGAAGAACACTTGAGAGAAAATGAAGAACAAACTTTTGATTCTAAAAACTAAAGAAAAGAAATGTAAAACTTGTTTATTGAAATGTAAATTGTTCTGTCCAAGTTTAACTAAAGTCACTAATATAAATAGTGACTAAGTTCTGAAAATAGAATGGACCATAAACAAATCCAACAATCTAATTATTTGTTATTTACAACCATGAAAATCAAATTCGCAGCCCAAAATTACAAGTGCAGAGGTGCTAACTTCGAAGTTCAAAATGACAGAATTGGCGGCTATTTCTAGCAAACTTGTAGATCTTTTCTTTATCTTTCTAGGGACTCCTAGAACGCTCCATTTGGAGATTGGTAGCACTCTATAGGTCCTGCACAAGTCAGATATGTGAAGTGATCAAAAATCCAAAAATACGCAATAATTAGCAATTAAGCCCACTTACTTGCCTAGGCCAAAAACTGAATTAGAATAGGAAAATAAAGGTCCAAAAGAGGTCAAATAAGCTAAGAAGGATAGAAAAATATTCAACTAAAAGCACTCTATCAATTTGTTCTTAAGAATTTTTCCAAATTTCACATGAACACTTTAATCGATTATTTTGGAACTTTAATCGATTACATTTGTTAAAATAATCGATTATCATTACAGAATAATCGATTACAGTCAGTTAATTCTATTTTTTATAAATACATACAACTCATTAAGTGAGAAGAGACTTTTAGTTTTACGAAGTAAGCCTTGTAAACACACTCTCAGGAGATTTTAAAAGCACCAAGGCTCTTTAGAAACATTCATTGATTTGGTTTCAAGAATCATGAAGAATCTCATGTGTTGAGTCATCTTTTCATGATTACTTTTTGCTAAAGCCTCATTTGTCAAAAAGAAATCATCAAGAAAGATCATGGCATTCATTCTCAGTCTGGTTTGATCATTTAAACTCATTCATTTTACTGAGGATGTTCAGTTGATATCTTTCTTTAATCAATTTCTTTGTTGTTTTGTATCGAAATTGTTTGTTTTGATGGTTTGTTGTTGATATAACAATTTGTGTCTTTAAAGCATTACTAGATAGGTATCTAGTGGGTAGAATAGAGAAGGGATCTCTGGTTCTTAGATCTTTTGAGAAGTCTATAGGTTTAGATTTTGAATTTTACCTAGGGTGGGTAAAAGAGATCTGTGTTTGCTTGTAAAGATATTCATTTTGTTATAGTGGAAACTCTAATCAAGGTTGATTAGAAGTAAAAATGGATGTAGCCTTCGGGGTTGAGAGGTGAGCCAGTATAAATCTTGTGTGTAATTGTAATTTTCTGTTCATATTCATATTGTTCTTGAAGTATTATTTTTGTTAACATCACAAGATTGTGTGAAGCTCAAGAGTGGGTTGATTGAGATAAAAGTTGATTTTAAAAGTTTGATATTTTAATTGGTTAAGATACGATCCTTCTTTCAAAGTCTTCCGCTATGTACAAAATTGTTTTAAATTTTAAAAACTCTGAGGAAAAACCAATTCACCCACCCTCTTGTTTATTTGCATAAGTGTTCGTTCTATTTTTCAATTGGCATCAAGAGCTGGTTCTTGTAATTTGCTCAAGATCTTTTCAAAATTCAGTACAATGAATACTAATCAAATAACTTTCAAAGAGAGAGCCTCATTGAATAGACCTCCTTTGTTTGAAGGGGAACATTTTGATTTTTGGAAAAGTAGGATGCAAATTTTTATCCAATCAAACGACCCGGGAGCTTGGAATAGTATTGAAAAAGGTCCTTACATTCCAACCAAGATTGTGGATAACAAAACAATACCAAAAGAATGGGATGAAATGTCAAAAATTGAAAAAAGAATGGTTCAATATGATTTCAAGGCAAAAAAATGTGATAACTTCTGCTTTATCTTCCGATGAATTTTTCAGGACTGTTAGGTGCAAAAGTCCCAAAGAAATGTGGGAATTGCTTGAAGTCACACATGAAGGAACTGAAGATGTGAGGAGATCAAGGAAACACACTCTCATTCATGAATATGAAATGTTCAAAATGAGATACGATGAGAACATCTCACAACTTCAAACTAGATTCACCCACATTGTGAATCACTTGCTTGGACTTGGAAAAACCTTTGATGCTGAAGAGTTGAACATCAAAATTCTCAAGTGTCTGACATTGTGAATCTAAGGATCTATCTCAAATGTCAATGGCAGCAATGTTTGGTAAGCTTTTAGAATATGAGCTTGAATTATCTCAACTAATCAATAATGAAGATGCAGATAAAAAGCACAAAAGCATAGCATTAAAGGCTGCACCTTCAAAGATAGAAGAAGATGATAGTTCAAGTGAAGAGGAAGATGATGAAAATGTCAACCTCATTGTTAGAAAGTTTTCCAAATTTCTAAGGAAGAACAAGGGCTGAAAGCAACCATTCCAAAGGAAAAAGAATGACTACAAGAACAAGAACAACAACACCTCCTCAATCACTTGCTTTGAATGTGGAAAGCAAGGACATATAAAATCAGATTGTCCCTCACTAACTAAGAAGCCACAAGTAGAAAAGAAATCAAGAAGAGAAGGGAAGCAGAAAAAGGCTTATATTGCTTGGGAGGATAATGAATCAACAAGTTCTGATCCTAAGAGTACTTTCCAGTCAAACTTAGAATTTAATTTTCATGAAACTAATGATCAAGTAGAATCAAGGATTAAGGACAGAATGAATTTACCAATAAGGAGTAGAATAGATTCATGCATATAGTAAATATTACAAGAGATACATAAGGGTAAGAAGATTACATCCAATCCTTAAGAGAAGCTAGCCAATCATTGTGGAGAGCACATGATCAACAAAAGAATTGATGAAGAAAGCCATCACTGATTATTTTCGACAGAGTTTCCACACTAATTTCCTCACTTCTCTCACTCTCCCTAAGCTTCTAAGCTAAACTCACATTCTTAAACTTAGAAATTCAGCCAACAACAACACTTTCTTCCAATTTTGCTTGGCTATTTATAGATTTGGGTCTCCTGCTTAGGCTCACTCGCCCAGGAGAGTCATTTGGCCTTGTTTCACTTGCCTGTGTGAGTTAACACCTTTTTCTGGAACATCCACTCGCCTGGGCGAGCCAATTACACTACTTTCACTTGCCTGGGCGAGTTAAAATCTTAGCCCTAAAGAATGCCACTTGCCTAGGCGAGCAATTTGCACTGGTTTCACTCGCCTGGGAGAGTTAACTCTTAATGGTGAAGAAAGGTTATTAGCCTAGGTGAGTTTTGGGCCATTTTGGCTGCAGAAATTTCCTATATTGACCTTTTTGCCCATTTGTGCTTGTCTTGCTTGCTTGTGTAACACCCTTCTAATTACTATATTATGCCTAAGTCATAATACGTAACTAGAAGATATTAACTTTTCTAACGTAAATTTTTTAACCAAAATTGGTTAAGAAAAACTTATCTCAATATTAGAAAATTACGCTTATATTGAGCTTGTAGAGACTTTTTGGTCTCTTTAATAAATTACAACTTAGTAATAACTTGTAAATAATATTCCCTACAATAATAGTAATGTCCATATATTACAGAGCATATAACAAAATACTACAAGTCCGCAACATTAAAAGAAATCTTCCAACTTGTCCTCACTTTGTAGCTCCTCCTTTCGATTTACCTGTCTGGAATGACACGGGAATATACTAAAACAGTGAGAATTCCAAAGAATTCCCAGTAGATGAAAATTTTCTTATCATACAGTGTCATCATCATCATTCCAGCTACTTCGGTTTATTAAGGAAACATGTGAACAATTATAGTTGATTTTTAATTTCATAAACATATAACCCGAAGTAGATTCATTTTATTGACAAACACTTATAAATAAGCTCATACTTTATCATTAATGCAAGCATCATTTTCATTCATGTCAATGCATATCTTACCTTTGTTATTTTTCCTCTTTAATACCCTAAACTAGACAATGAGGTCATTACTAGACTTAGGTTGCTCCAGCAGGGTCATGCTCAGCTTAACTGTATCACCCTTTGGGGTCCCATAGGGTCGTGCTCAGCTTAACTGTATCACCCTTGGGTCAATATGTCTTTCCCGCAGGGTCGTGCTCGGCTTAACCGTATCACTCGTTGGGTACCATCAGGGTCGTGCTCAGCTTAACTGTATCACCCTTCAGGTATTATCTTTCTTTAGTCTTTCCCTCAGGGTCGTGCTCGGCTTAACCGTATCACCCTTTGGGCACCATCAGGGTCGTGCTCGGCTTAAGCGTATCACCCTTCAGGTCTTATCTTTTTATCTTTCTTAATGCACATGACATGCTCAATGACATGCAAAGATACATAACTCATTTCATACAATTATGCCACAAAACATCAAGATTTCATCATCATAAAAGAAAATCATAACAAAGAACATCATAACCACAAGATTTCTTGCTACATATGATTCGGTTCTTCCTATAATCTATACTCATCTAATAGTCATTAAATTCCCATCTTTTAGTATGTTAAAATATACTTCCTAAGCTTTCTAAAAAGGTATCACATGCCTCACTTGTAGTTATAGAACTCTAGATATAATATTTTACAAATAGAACTTCAAATCTACCAATAGTCTCAAAATTTCACACTAACATCTCCTAGAGTTTTTACGATTTCAATCGGTAAAAAAATATAGTTTTAGCTGAAATTTTTATATGTTATATTTGACATTTAGATATTTAATTCCATATATCATATACCTAATTTGAATAAGAAATGAGAGAGAAATAAATTTTTCAAAACAGATGGTAGAAGCTGTTTGGGTGTGGACAGTTTCGGACAGCCTGAGCTAAAATAATTTCTGGGCATGATTCGCTACTTATTTTGGTCCCATATTTTAGTACAATATAGAGGACATCCTAAGATTTAAAATGAGTGGTCAAACACCTCGTTTGGTTAAGTATAGAGGGAGATATGGAAATTTCAAAGCAGTCCAAAATTCAGCTTACAATCATACGAATTATCTCAAGAATCAAATGATAAATGAAACTAACTTTCACCTACCTCAAACAAGTTTGCTTCCAATTCCTCCAAGTACTTGGCTGCACCTCAAGGTCTTGAAAGAATGAAATTCTTGTCTAGAATTTTATGTTTTGGAAAGGAAAGGATGGAAGTGAAATGAAAGAGATGGAAGGAGGGTGTTTCTCAAGTGAAGGTGTGGTAGAAATGGTGTTTTTGAGAATGACTTTCATTCAAAGCCTTCACCCCTTTATATAGTAGTTGGAAAATGATATAATATTCATGGACATTTCTACCGTTTCTAGCTAGTTACTCCCATTTGGTTCCATCTTAACTTAATTACTTCTCATTCCATTGGATCCTAACTAAGTTCATGATGACTTCCTTAAAAATCTTCTAAGTTCATTATGTGCCATACAAGTGTCCTAACACTTGTCTTGGTCATAATGATTGCATTTCCAAGTGTCCACTTACTTGGCATGCCTTTACAAGTGTCCCAACACTTGTCCAATTCATGAAGTTTCTCCTAGCTTCTCCATTGTTCACGTGAAAGTTAGATGAATGTAGAGAAATCTTGGCTTCACTTTCATGTTATCTTGCGTCCATGCCATACAAGTGTCCTTCCACTTGTATTCATCCTATGGCTTGTCTTTCCAAGTGGCTTATCATGAACTTTCTACTCCCTTCTTCACGTGCTCATCATGCTTAAGGGGAAGGAAGACAAGTTTTTCTTCCTTTTATACCATTAGATATCATTTTTTATGCTTAAGAAAAGTCTAATTTCAATTATGATTTTCCACATGGCAATATCTTGTAGGAAGTCAAGTTTGATTTGAATTCTTCTATCTAGAGATAATATTGAATGATAGAATTCTAGAAATTCCTAGAAATTTATTTCAATGACAGTTTAAATTACTCACAAGCAGTTTATACAGAGCATTGCATAATTCTTACATACCAGACTGCTCCTTATCTAAATTCTGATAGGTCCATATTTCTTCTGACCATCAAAATTACTAAACTATTTTATTAAATAGGTTTATACATCCTACAAATAAAAGAAAATTCCATAGATTCTACTTATCATTTTTCAATATTTTTCTTATGTTTAAATTTTCTTGAATAAAGTCTTAAAGTTGTTATCTTATAAAATTCATAGAAATTTTATTCTAGAGTTTTCTGTCACAAAATATTTTGATACTTAGTCAGCTAAGTGTACTCTATAATTTCATAATTTTTCTTCAAAATTTTTAAAGATATTTGAGCATTTCTGGCCTAAGGACATTTTGGTAATTTTGCCATTCATCTTAGGGGTATTTTTGTCATTTATAAAAATGTCCAAGGGTATTTTTGTAATTTTAAGGGTATTCTGGTAATTTTATACTTCAAGGAAAGAGTGATATAGTCATTTTATATTTGTATTCTAATATCATCACATTTCCATAAATTAATTATATTTGTATTCTGGTAATTTTTGAGGATGTTACAGCTTGGATGCTCCAAATTACCATTAAAACCTATCAAAATGCCAAATATGATTGGACTAATCTTCCAAAATGAAAAACATTTATATAAATACTAAAATACAAATCAACTAGGTTTAGGGTAAGTTTGTAAACAAATTTACTGAGACCAAAAGATAAGTCCAAGCATTATAACCCTAATTTTACTAAGATATGGCCCTTATCAACTCCCCCTAACCTAGAATCTTGCTTGTCCTCAAGACAAGCAAAGTAAAAACACTTCAAGAATTTTTATAAGTAATATGTAGAAAATAAATATGAACATGCTTTGTAAAGAATCAAGTTTTAAAAAAGTGATCAGAACAATATTTTTCAATTTAGTCAACTATGAGAATTTTGAAAACACAATATGGAATTCACCAAACCAAATGAAATTAAGATGAATTTACATTTCATTTCTAAAAGAGTATCAAATAAAACATTTCATTGATTCAACATAGGAAACCTCTCAAAGGTGTTTATTTCTCTCACGGGTAAGTGTTTATTCTCAATTCCAACACTGATATGTCATAGATATATTTTGCAGTTTAGTTCCCATCAAGTCAAAGTACATAATTATCATGGATCCTTAGGACTTAGGGTTGGGTCTGGCTAGAAAGAAATCTTGGTTTTTCTGGATATTCAAAAATACCTTGAGAATAGGAAAGCAAACAAAGATCAAACAATGCTATCATTACTTTCCTCTTTCTTTCCTTTTTCTACCAAGATATCCATTTTTCTTATATCAATCATTCTAATCACCCAACTTTCTGCACAATTTAGAACATAAGGAATTTGTTTCCTTTTTCTTTTCTTCTTTTTCTTTTTCTTTCTTTCTTTTCTTTCTTTTCCTTTCTATCTTTTTAAATCACATGAATAGCCACATTTAAAACAAAGTCTTTTTCATCACATTAGCTACCCAACTGATAAAAGTTTCCAATAAAATCCTCCTTTGCGCTCCTAACCTAAGGTAAGGTAGGGAATTTTTATCCTAGGTTAGTGTTCCAATAAAACATCAAGTGTTTGGCTCAAAGGGCTTGCAAAATGGTAAATCATTATATATTGGGATAGATTTTTGGCCAGTGGCTTTAAAATATATCAAAAAGAAAGAAGGCCTAAATCATATCCATCAATCATATGTTATGACAATTAGATATTTATGCAAAATCTACTATAGAACATATCAGTGAGGACACTCAATGTAATTTTTGTGGATGCACACACTCATTAAAGCTTTAAGGCATGTTTCCATGTTCAAATCAAATCCGTGTTTTCGAAAGATGTCTTTTATCAGTTTCATGTAAAAAAACATTTGCCTTCATTTGGAATCTGGAAAACCATTAATTTATTTTTCGTTTCTCAAAGTTTCCTAAAAAAATCATTTTGATGTGTTATGATCCAAAAAGTAAGTTTCCCAAAAAAACATATATTATCTGTTGATTCTTTGCAAAACATGTTATGTTTCTAGAAAAGATGTCTTTTAAGTTCCAAAAAATTCATACCTATAACTATAACTATGTTAGTAAAATGAAACAAAAAATTTAAAACACAATTTTGTACTTCCAAAAAGAAACACATAAGGGAACCTTTTGTGTATTTTGTCAGAATTGGGTGTAAGTACCAGTAACCCAAAACAACATTATCAACACGCACAATTATCTAAGCAAAAAGTCTAACATATTAAAATACAAAAATAAAGTACTGAAATATCAAGAGAATGCAAAGTAATAAAGAAAACGGTAAAGAGATATCAAGAAAATTTTGAAGTTCAATGAGATAATCAGCAAGATTCTGGATAATCTCTTCATCATCATCATTAGTTGCTCCTTCTCCTTCATTTGGAGCTCCTTGGTCAGCTGCATGGCCTTGATCAGCTGCAAGATCTTGATTAGCTGCTTGGTCTTCTACCTCCTCCTGAAAAACAGGCCTATCCCCAGGACATGCAACATGGGCTCTGAACTGGTCAGAGTAAGGCCAAGGGAAAGGGTTTGGATCCTGGCGATGTTGATGCATGGTGTAGTTGGAGAAACTTTCATTCAGCTGCATTTGTCCCCTGTAGTTGGCAGCTTGCTGGTCAGCCATATGTTGCATGTCAGTATGCATTTGGAGTTCCATTTTTTGAAGATGAGATGAAATGGACTCCAGTGAGGGTGGCTCTTGTGTCTACTACACCTGTCTGGCTAGGCAATATTTCGCAATGAAAGCTCGGTTAATTGGAGGTCGGATGGTCTTGGAAGGTAAAACTGTTAGATATGATGCAGAGGTTGAGGATGATCATGAAGAATCAAGTCAAGCTTTATTTTAAGTTTTGATTTTACATGCCCACTCAAATTGATGGCATATGTACTTTGTTTAAAAGTCTTGGTTCAAGAAAGATATCATCCCTCATTCCTCACATAAACTGAATAAGTCATGCATACATTAACTCATTAATTCATGATCGGGTCATACATATTCCATGAATCATCATTTGGCATGACAATAAAGCTTTAAAGTCTTAAAGTTTTCATAAAAAGTGTTTTTCACTGCTTTAATCGATTAATGATTGCAATTAATCGATTAATTGTCGGTTACATAACTACATTTAAGGATCTTTCGAGAACAGAGAAGGGATCTCTGGTTCTTAGATCTTTTGAGAAGTCTATAGGTTTAGATTTTGAATTTTACCTAGGGTGGGTGATGAGTCACTATTTATCACTAATTACTCATCTTTTTGTACTCATTTTAATCCCTAACTTGTGCTTAATTGTTTATATTTTGCATTGTTTCTCATTTAAGATTTAATTAGACCAATAATTCGGATTTTAATTAATTTGGATTATTTTAAGTTTAATTATTCTAATTTTTATTTACAGGGCAGTTTAATAATTCATTGAGCTTGGAGTTAATTTATGGACTTGAAGATTAGTGCGCCACGTCAGCATCAGCTTAATATTTCCCATATCAAATTATAGATTTCATTTTTATTTATGCTGAATATTTTCCATATCAGATTATGGATTTTGTTTTTATTTTTATTTTATCTTTAGGGATTTCGTTTTTATTTAGGCTTAATATTTTCCATATCAGA
>PYAF01003906.1:45002-71126 GCA_007407185.1 Glycine tomentella | reverse complement strand
AGTTTTAAGAGTACTTCCCAGTTAAACTTAAAACCTTAATTCATGAAACTATTGATCAAGTAGATTCAAGCGTTAAGTACGGAATAAATTTACCAATAATAAATAGAAAAGACTTATGCATAAATAAATATCAAAAGAAATACTATAAGGGTAAGAAGATTACATCCAATCCTTTGAGAGAAGCTAGCCAAGCATGGGCGGAACCTCCTTAGAAAAATAGGTGAAAAGATTCATCAGCGCTTTCCGTTTCGGCAGAGTTTCCACACTAATTTTTTCTCTCTCACTAACCTAAACTATCTACTTAAACAAAGATAAAAGAAAAAGGCAGCTTAGAAACAAGCTTAAGCAAGGGAGAAGAGAGAATTTGGCTTTGCAAAAATGTGTGAAATGCCTTAGGGGGTGCATGGCTATTTATAGAGGTTGTTCTGTACGAGTTCACTCGCCCAGGCGACCAATTTGTGCATGTTTCACTCGCCTGGGCGAGTTAAACGTGCATCCAGAAGGATCTTTGGGCTTTGGGGCTGGATTGCTTGCTGTACCTCCCAGATTGGCTTCTATTAGTCATTTTTGATTGCTTTAAAGTTACGGAAGCTCCGGAATTCACGAATGCTAGCAAAATAAAAAAAGAAAGTTTGGATGAATCTTCGAGAAACATAAATGCTAAGTGCTCAATATAAACTAATTAGATTAGGGCAAATTTTGATAGATATTCTTAGTTAAAACACAAGATAAGTGCCTTAAATGTAACTCGAATTATACTAAGATATGGCACTTATCAGACTCCAAAGGGACAAGTGAACACCGTCTTCTCTTGGTCCTCAGGTGCTATAGGAATCTGGTTGTATCCGAAGTATCCATCCAAGAAACAGTAATACTCATGTCCGGCCAGCCTCTCTAGCATTTGGTCAATGAAAGGGAGTGGAAAGTGGTCCTTCCTTGTGGCATCATTTAATCTACGGTAGTCAACACATATTCGCCACCCGGTGATAGTCCTAGTGGGTATCAAATCATTGTTATCATTTTGAACTACAGTGACCCCATCTTCTTGGGCACAGTTTGCACCGGACTAACCCATGCGGTATCCGAAATTGGATAGATCATACCCGCATCAATAAACTTCACAACTTCTTTTCTGACCACCTCCTTCATGATAGGATTTAACCTCCTTTGTGGCTGTCTCACAGGCTTAACATTGTCTTCCATCAATATCTTGTGAGTGCAATAGGAAGGGTTGATCCCTTTTAGGTCAGAAATGGACCAACCAATAGTTGTCTTGTGATCTTTCAGCACTTTCAAAAGCTTTTCTTCTTCCTCCATGGTCAGGCTTTTGTTGATTATGACTGGATAGGTATCATCCTCCCCCAAAAACACATATTTCAGGGATTCTGGCAACTCTTTTAATTGCAGCTTTGGTGCCCCAACATCAATGTCAGTTGCCTTCTTCTCCAAAACCTCCATAGTTGCCTCTACTACCTCTTGAGATGTAATAGAATCTTGTGGTTCTAATTCCTCTTCTATTCCCTTGATCAGAATTTCTTCAGCTTGGACACACTCATCCAATACATCAATACAGAAACAATCATCCCAATCAAAAGGGTTCTTCATTACATCGAACACATTAAAAACCACTGAATCATCATCCATTCTCAGCTCCAGTTTTCCTTTCTCCACATCAATTAAGGCACGGGTTGTAGCTAAGAATGGTCTTCCCAAGAGAAGTGGTATCTCACTCTCTTCAGCCATGTCCAGCACCATGAAGTCAGCTGGAAAAATAAACTTGTCAACCTTGACAAGAACATCCTCCAAAACTCCACTTGGCTTTCTCAACGATCTATCTGCTAACTAAAGGGATACCATGGTGGGTTTGAGCTCAAAAATGCCCAAGGACTTGCAAACTGTCAAGGGCATCAAGTTGATGCTAGCACCAAGATCACACAAAGCTCTGCCTACATTATCATTCCCAATGGCAATTGGAATGTTAAAACTTCCCGGATCTCTGAGCTTGGGAGGCATTTTCCTCTGGATAATGGCACTACATTCCTCTGTAAGCACTACAGTATCACATTCCTGGAGCTTGTGCTTCTTTGACAGAATGTCTTTCAGCAAAAGGAATGTTCACTTGAAACTTCTTGAACATTTCCAAGAATTTAGCAAACTGTTGCTTCTGAGCTTTTTGCTTTGTCTTCAAAGGGTAAGGTGGTTTGTCAAACTTGGAAAAATTTAGAGGCTGTTGTTTAGGTTCAGACGAGACTTTTTCCTGCTCTTTTTCTTTCCCTTTCTCCCATGAGCTACTAGATGGTGCATCTTCTTCAAACTCTGCAGCAGCTGTAGGGATCTCTTTTTCCTCCTCTCTTGGCACCACTTTGGCCTTCTCCTTAGGAGCAATAACAAGTCCACTTCTAGTGGTGATGGCCTTAGCATGTTCCCTAGGATTTACTACAGTATCACTACGGAATTGACCCGGTGGTCTCTCAGCTAGTTGCTTAGAAATCTAGCTAATTTGAGTCTCCAGATTCTTGATGGATGCACCCTGATTCTTCAGTTGAGACCTAGTCTTATTCATAAAGGCATCAGTGTTCTGGATGTGATCGTTGGTGGTTTTGGCCAGCTACAACATAGCCTTCTCTAACTCTGATGGCTCCTTGGGAGGGATGGGAGGAGGTTGCAAATAATGGTTAGACTTGTAGTCCAACCCACCTCCTTGTGGTCTTCTTGGATAACTACCACTTCCAAAAGCTTGGTTATAGTTCCTCTGATAACGTTGTGGTGGCCTCTGATCATACCATACTCCGTTCACCTGAATTGGATCAGCCCCCACCAAGGTTGGACAAACATTGGACTCATGGTCCCCTTGGCAATATTCACATGCAACCACGCCTACCTTAATTGAAGAAGCTTGAGCTTTGGAGATCTCAAGCTTGTCAATTTTAGCATTGAGGATGGCTAGCTGCTGTGATAGAAGTTTCTGCTCAGCCAACATTGCATCAGTGCTGCCCAGATGAATGACTTCCCTCTTAGGCTGAGTTGCTACACTCTCATTTTCGGTACGGGCCAAAGAGTTGATCAAATCATGAGTTTGGGCTGTAGTTTTTGATCTAATTGAGCCTCCGGCAGCTCCATTTACTACCAGCTTGGATTCCGGTGTCAACCCATTGAAGAAGATGCACACCTTCTTCCTAATTGGCATGTCGTATTGAGGACATCGCCGGATGAGCTCTTGGAATCTATTCCATGCCGCGCATAATGTTTCTTCTTGGAGCTGAGTGAAGTTGGTGATCTCATTCACCAGGCGGTTATACTTCTCCGTGGAAAAATATTGAGCAAAGAACTTTGCCATCAGCTCATCCTAAGTGGTTATACTGTTTGAAGCTTGGCGGCCCAACCACTTGAGAGCTTTCCCTTTCAAGGCAAAAGGAAAGAGCCTCGGTCTGATAGCATCGTCCGACACTCCATGATGGCGGATGGTATCGCAGATCATCATAAATCGGTCGGGAAAGTCATGAGGATCCTCATCGTCCTCACCACCAAATTGACTCCGTTCCACCAAGCTGATTAGAGAAGGGTGGATGTCGAAGTTGTTTGCTTGAATGGGTGGTCTGACTATGCTTGATGCAGGCCGAATGAACATAGGAGCAAGGATGTCCTCCATGAGTTCATCCTCA
Organism: Glycine tomentella; assembly: GCA_007407185.1. Taxonomy (NCBI): domain Eukaryota; kingdom Viridiplantae; phylum Streptophyta; class Magnoliopsida; order Fabales; family Fabaceae; genus Glycine; species Glycine tomentella. The sequence continues at coordinate 67,464 of PYAF01003906.1, read as the reverse complement.
GGCCTTGGCTGCTCCCTATTCCTCTCAGCTATATCTAGTTCTTCTTCTGATTCTTCTTCTTGTTGTGGTCTAGAACTAGATACTTCTGCTTCCTTCCTTTGTTTCGCTAACTTCCGGTTCTTCCTAATAGTTTTCTCAATCTCCGAATAAAACTGAAGATTCACAGGGTCAGCGGTACCTCGCATAAACTTTGGAAGCAGATCAGTAACAAAATAAATCCAACCTTAAAGATAAAAAGTTATAATAAAATTGGCTAAAAAAATCCCCGGCAACGGCACCATAAACTTGTTGCGGATTCGGCAAGTGCACCAATCATACAAGCAATAAAGTGATAAGAAAGATATCGTTCCCACGAGGATTGTTGACCAATTAAATTATAATTAATATCGATAGGTTGGATGACAAATATTTACGAGAAATTGGTGTTGGGTGTATATAACAAATTAAATTAAAACCTAATTATAAACATGAATATTATGGACAGACTATGGAGGGTTGTAATGATATATGTGGTGAAGTAGCTAGGGCAATTCACACTAAATGCTTCCTACCTTCTTACGTGTATTGTCTGCTACATTCATCTATCCTAAGTCACTCAAACATGCATCTTCATACAATAATAGCTAAGCCCTACTCCCGTAGTGATCTTAACCCTTTAACCCAAGTAATTACCCTAATCCCTTAGTGGTAGCTGTTAGGTTAAGCATTAAATGATGTAATAAATGGTTGCAAGCATACACTTCTATCCCTAGTCAATGTAAAGCTTGTCACTTTACCCAAGTCCAAGCACAGAATCCCAATATTCCTATTGTAAACCCTAGCTTTTAGTACCCAACCAGAGTGATCAGTTCCAGAGAGATAGAAACATGCACCCAATAAGATAAAGTGAAATAACTTGATATAAATGAAAGATATCATCCAATACAATCCAAAAGAGGTTACATTCAGTGCTTAGCCCTAACTACAATATGAAACTAGCCAAACCTCATTGTGGGTGGCTGTGTTACAAAAAATGGCATACCTAGCTGAAGTAAAGGAAGAAGAAGATGGAGAACACCTCCACTTGAGCCTTCAATCTTCCTAAAACCCTAGCTAAGGCACCCAAGCTTTCTAAAACCCTATTTTGTGTTGTTTCCCTCCAAGAAGTCATGCATTGAATGCTGAGGTTCAAGTATTTATAAGGTAGCTTGTGAAATCCCTGTTTTTCCCTTGACAGCTTTAATTATGCAGCTTCTGTCGACCCTCGACGCTGATGGCACAAGACTGGTGCTGATGGCGCCAACTTGCAGAACGAATGGCGCTGATGGTGCCAACTTGGCACTCTTGGCGCCAACCAGCAGAATTAACGGCGCTCCTGGCGCCATATTGGCGCTGATGGCGCCGGGCTCCAGTGCTGATGACGCCCATGGCGCGGATGGTGCCAATGCCCAGTGCTTTCCACGCTGATGGCGCCGTTAATGGCGTTGAGGGCGCCATACCTTCTTCAAGGCTTGGTTCTGTCTGCTGATCTGCTACTTTTGCTTGATTTCCTGGACTTCACAAATTTAGCTCAAATCACAACATAACAGCAAATAATCAATGTTTAATGCTTTATTTCTTGCCTTTTGATAGCTTAGGGACCTTATATGCTAGACGCATATCAATTTTTACATGCTTGCTCTGGTTTTACATTGATCATGAGATTGTGAGTCAATATTGAGCAAGACTTCATTCAAGGTTAAGGGAAGCTGAGTCAATTTGTTAATTCAACCTGTGTTAATCCATCATTTGCATTGTTAATCATTGGATCATCAGGTTGTTTCCCTCCTTAATCTTTTTGTAATTTTCATTTTGATTTTGGATGTAATTTTCAGTCTATTGTAATTGGGATTCTTGCTTGTAAACTAGAGATAGGGTTTCTCTAGGGGTTGTACTGAGTCGTGTTCTCAGTGGGTTTGTCTCTAAGAATCTAATAGTGTTTTAGATTTCTGTACTTTATCTAGAGTTGATAAAGGGAGACTTTGTAATTACTTGTAAGAACAGAAAATTGCAATAGTGGAACTCCATTCTAGTGTTGAGTAGAAGATAAGTGGATGTAGCTTCATAGTGTTTGAAGTGAACCAGTATAAATCCTGTGTTTTAATTCTTATCTCTATCTTGATCATATTCTGTCAATCTTGTTTGTTTGGTTTTGTTTATCAATTAACATTATGAGCTATTGGACACCTTGAGCTGAGCATTTGATTGAATAAGGTTTCTTGATTTCAAAAGTGATAAAGATCCTAAGGGAAACTCTGATTTTGTTTAAGAAATTTTTAATTTACTAAGCCTAACCAATTAACCCCCCTGTTGGTTAAGTGCGAAGTGTTCTTATATTCTACAACGTAATGAGTAAAATCACTCAGTTCAAACCCTAAGAGTACTTTCCAGTCAATCTTAGGATTTACTTTCATGAAATTAGTGATAAAGTTGAATCAAGCATTAAGGACAGAATGAAATTACCAGTAAGGAATAGAAAAGATTCATGCATAAATAAATATTAAAAGAGATGAATAGGGGTAGGAAGGTTACATCCAATCCTTAGGAGAAGCTAGCCAATCATTGTGGAGAACATCTCCTCAATGGAAGAATTGATGAAGGGAACCATCACCGCTTCTTTCCGACAGAGTCTCCACACTAATTCTCACTTCTCTCACTCTCCCTAACACTATCCTAAACAATTTCACTCACAAAAGCTGAGAATCTTTGTCCTAGGAAGAAGAATTTCGAAAATTGAATGCTTTCCTTCAAGTTTTGCATGGCTATTTATAAAAATTGGCCTCCTGCTTGAGCCCACTCGCCCAAGCGAGTGTTCTTGCCTGTGTTTGCTTGCCTGGGCGAGCTAGCCATATCTTCTTGGAACTTGAAGCTCACCTAGGCGAGTGATTTAGCCTAAGGAGGCTCGCCTGGGCGAGTTAAAAGCTTAATGATGAAGAAAGGTCATGGGCTTGGATGAGTTATAGGCCATTTTGCTTCTGACACCTCCCAAATTTGATTCTTATGCCCCTTCCGCTTGTTTGCTTGCTTGGATGCTTCGAATACCATCAGAACCTATCAAAATACAAAATGTGATTGGGCTAATCTTCCAAACTGTGAAAAACAACATTTTCATAAGTACTAAACACGAATCAACTAAGTTTAGGGCAAGTTTATAAACAATTACTATGATCGAAAGATAAGTGCCATATTGTAAGCCTGAATTTTACTAAAATAGGGCACTTATCAGATCTTTAACAAATGATTGAATGAATGTTTGATGTTACCAATCAATCAGGTTGAATGAATGTCAATGCACAGACTAATCTTCCTTGAAATATCTTTTTCTTACAAACACATCGTCTTCAAACTAACTCTTTGATTCTTCTCACTAGATGTGTTTCTCAATGTAAAATCAGTTTCTTTCTCTTTTTAATACACTTAGAACAATTGGGTAATCTAAAACTCAAAGAATATTTCGCTCTAAAAAATTCTCAAAACTTATGAAGTGCTGACCCAAAAAGCCTTTAAATAAAAAACTGATTTAACTAATTGTAATTGATCAATCCGTTCAGGTAATCGATTATTTTAACACATGTAATCGATTAAATCAATCAGATAATCGATTAATATGTTCTTGAGCTTTCTGGAAAACTTTCATGAACAACTTAATCGATTAATACGTTATGTAATCGATTAACACGAATAAGCTCAGATAGAAAACAAGCCTTTGTAATCGATTACGCCTTACTTGTAATTGATTAAGGCAGACTTGCACTCTATGTAAAATGAACTAAGTAATCGACTACGGTTTGCTGTAATCAATTAACACAGATAGACATATTTTGAAATAACACTTGGTAATCGATTACAGAAGAGAGGTAATCGGTTAAAGTGTTCATCATGGCTTTTCCAGAAATAAACACAAGCATATAATAGATTGCATAATAATAGTAATCGATTAAAACAGTGCATAAACTGATTTTTCCAAAACTTTAAGCCATGTTATTTTCTTTGCAAATGAAAACATTTAATCCTGTATTCTACATATGAATACATGTAAATGAATTATATTATGCAAGGATCACTAGGCTATGTACTTGAACCACTTAGACAACTTATAAATGCCATCAAAATGATTGGGCATGTAGAAAGCTAAAACACCAAGCCAACTACATTAGTCTTGCTTTGAGAAACTTGCAGCTCCTTCTTCCAACTTCCCCTGTACCTAACAATCTCCCCCTTTTTGCCTTTTAACATGCCAAATTTAATTCAAATGAATTGATCATTTGTTTAGCATTTAAATTCTTTGAGAGAAAAAGATAGCATTTAACTTCCTTGAGGGATGAAACATAGGAATGAGCATTATGCTTAATCAACCTGAAATAGATTAACCTTTTGACAAGAACAAGTGTTAAGTATGTTGAGTTTCAAGTATCCAATGCATTTCATAATCATTTGCTCCCCCTTACTTAGGCATATTTGTTAAAAAAAATAGAGCATTTTCATAGGTATCAATTATTTGATTATTTCTCCCCCTATTTGGCCTGATTAAAGACAAAAACTAATGCATAAACAGAGGTAAGAAACATATTAACAAAAAAAAAACTTCATTAATTGAAATAACTGAGTACATTAATCATTAAGACATTAATCATTAAGTCAGAACATAAGAAATTGAAATAAACATAAACTAGAGCTAAGCCTAAGCAAACCAAAAACAAGAAAATATGAGAAGCTAGGTAAGTTTGTCAAAATCATCTAGAACAAGCCTAGCTTCTATATTTTCTAGCCTAGTCTTCATCTCTTCCAAAGAAGAATTAGTTTCTGCCATTTGTTCATGATGAAGAGGGAGTAAAGCATCCATCTTTTGAACCATTAGTGATTCAAAAGGAGAGTATTGATACTCAATAGCACCTTGTCCAGCTTCAATTTCAGCTTCTTCATCTTCATTTCCTCCTCCTCGAGCAGCACCTTCAGGTTGTTGCAGCTCTATAATACCCCAGAGTCCTGGCGCGGATGGCGTGGGATTCCGCGCGGATCGCGCCAGAGGTCCTGCTGAGAAAACCATGCATAGTGTGTGGCGCGATTGGTGCCAAGGTTGGCACGATCAGCGCCAGACTCTCTGGAACATGGTGCGAGGGGCGCCATGGTTTGCAGCCGGCGCGGATGGCGCCAAAGTTGGCGCTAGTGGCGCAGGAAGTGGCCTGGAACACCCATTTCCCCTGGTTTTCCACGCGACTAGCACCAGGGTTGGCGCTGCTGGGTTTTGGAAGTTGGCACGGATAGCGCGGGGTTGGCGTTGATGGCGCCATAGGTTCTGGAAGTTGGCGTTTGAGGCGTGGGTTTCACGCGGTTGGCGCCACAAGGTCGGCGTAGTTGACGCGGGTAATGCCAGGGCTGGCGCGAATTGCGCCAGACCTCTGGTAGCCCAGTATAAAAGGGGAATCGCGTTTTTGGAAGAGAAAACCTTCTCTTCTTCTTCCCCCAGCGCCCAGCAGCCATGGGAGAGCTCCCCAAGCTTCCATGACCTTGTTTCTTCACCCAAAACACTTCCTAAACCCATTAAACTTCCTAGAAACCTTGAGAGAGCTTGAATCCTTCCACCATTTCACCAAAACCCCTTTGTTTTGAGAAACCCCATTCTCAAGAGAAGTGAAGAAAACTCGAGTTTGGCGAGGAACGGCAGCTACCACGGACACCCAAGCTTGGAGGAGTGTCCCAGAGGTCTTTTGTGTCGCCATTGAGGTAAGAAACTCGAGTTTCTCCGATTGATTTGTGATTTGGGGGTTTTGATGAATAGTGACCCACTTTTAGTAGAGTTAGAATTAGCTCTGGGTCCTGTTGAGAGATGTGGTTAGAATGATGAGAGGAGGAAGGATTAGCTTTTAGTTTGTGATTTGGTGAATGTTGGTTGTGGCTCTAGGTTGTGCATGTGTGACTAGGATTAAGTCACTTGTATTGAGACATGCAAGAGCCTTGTTGATGGGCTTGATGTGATAACCCTCATTGTGGCGCGGTTGGCGCCCGATCCCGCGCTGATAGCGCCAGGGTCTTTTAGGAGAAAACCCTGTCAAGGGTGTTGCGCTGATGGCGCAAGAGCTGGCGCTGACGGCGCCAAAGTCACTGGAACGTGATGCCCAGGGCGCCAGAGGTTTTTCATTCTGCGCTGATAGCGCCATGGGTGGCGCGGGTGGCGCGGGAGGTGGCCTGGAAAACCAAGTTTCACTGGAATTCCACGCGGCCAGCGCCAAGTGTAGCGCGGATGGTGCCATAGGTCAACTGAGGTATGGCGCGGATGGTGTCAGTGTGGCGCGGGTAGCGCCACAGGTTCTGGAAGTTGACGTTGGAGGCGTGGGAGTGGCGCTGGTGGCGCCACATAAACTGCCATGTTGGCGCGGTTAGCGCCGGATCTGGCGCGGATCGCGCCAGAGCTCGGGCAGGCCCATTATTAAAGGGCAGTCGCGATTTCAGAAGAAGAAAACTTCTTCTTCTTCCTCCTTAAGCCCCAACCTCCATTTCTGATGAAACCAAGCTTCCTAGGACCTATTTTCTTAACCTAAACACCTCCCTATGACCTAGAAACTTGTTATAACCGATTAGAAAGTTGAAATCCTTCATCTTTTCCTTTGGATTGAGCAAAATCCATTCCCTCAGGGAAACCTCTGAGACTTGAGTTTGGCGGAGAACCGTGACTTGGGAAGGACACCAGAGCTTGGGAAAGCTGTCCTTCAGTCTTCTGGGTCGCCACTGAGGTAAGAAACTCGAGTTTCTACGGTTGATTTTGATGATGGAGGTTATCTGGATTTTGTGATTTATATTGACCTGGGGCTAGAATTAGCCCAGGATTCTGTAGAGAAACTTGTTTAGAATTGTCTAGTGATGAAGGATTAGCTTTCAGTTTTTGAATTGGTGAACTCTGGATATCGGCTCTGTGAATGCATGTGTGGCTGTGTGATAGTCACTTATAATGGTTAATTGACATGCTGGAGCCTTGATTATGTTTGTGTTGAGCCTGAAAGGCAGGTTGAACGGTGCTTTGAGTGAAACTCAGACCGTTCCAGTGATATTTAGATGATAAAGTTGATTTGAGCTTATGTATAGATTGTGCATTGAGTCTGAAATGACTCAGATGCTTGGTATCCAGCCTTGAGAGACCTTGTGTGGTCTGTGAGAAGCCTAGTGTGGGGCTGAGTTGATTAAACCCTAGGATAGGGGAATTCTGTTTTATAATATGTTCTGTGCTTGAATACCTATGGATTGGTTTTGATATTGGAATGTTCCTTGAATAGGGCGTGATTTTGGAACTGTTAGTGGCGGGAGCCACAAACCAGGAAAGGAATTGCAGACTGATACCTTGCCAGGTAAGTTCTGAGTCCCTGGGGATTGATTCCCATTTGGTTGCACACCACACTCCAGGGGAGTGATGGTCATATTCATAATGCATGCATTGGTTGTTGCATACTGATATGACTCTGTATAAATTGTACTTGGCTGTGCTATGATCTGTGAATGGCATTGAGTGGAACTCTGCCATGTATGGAGGGCATTGAGGGTTCTCTACCCAGGGCATTGAGTGAATCTCTGCCATATGTTGAGGGCATCGAGTGAATATCTGCCATGTGCTATGGGCATTGAGTGAATCTCTGCCAGATATTGAGGGCATCGAGTGAATCTCTGCCATGCGGAACTACATCGAGTGAATCTCTGCCATGGATGTGATATTGATTTGATATGTATGCTTGTCTGATGTTTGTATTATGAATTGTGGGCCAGGGTGGGAATGATTTCCCAAGGACCCTGAGCTTACTGAGTTATGTATCTCACCCCATGTGGGGATTTGTGATTTCAGGTGACTCTTCGGATAGAAGAGAGCAGTCTCAGGGCAGGAGGCCCGAGTAGAGACATTTTTGTTTGGCTGAGAGCAGCAGAAGGAGCTTAAAAGCTCATTTTGTATTTTGTTCATGTTTTGTACCCTGGATAGGGTTGTATAGTTCTATAAACCCTCGGTGAGGGCAGTTATTCTTTTGTATCACCACTGTGGGTGAAAACTCTGATGTATATGGATGTACAGACCTATTATGATGATATGAGATAAATTTCTTCCTCAGTACAGTGTATATGTTGATTTATCTGTCTATGTGTAGTTATGAGAAACTGGATCAGCAGGGGCTTATGATATGTGCTTTATCTATATATTTGTCTGATATATTGGATTCCATACATGATGAATCAAGAAAAATGATTTTTATGCTTCCACTGAGTAATATTTTACGTTAATAAAACACTAATCTGATATTGGTAATGATAACACACCGGAGGCCTATGGGGGTGTTACACTTGATGTGCCTGAGGGGCCATGGAAACGGTGTCTTGTGAGATAGACCGTTCAAGCCCTATGGAAATCCATGAGTAAATGGATTGTGAGAGCTATAATGCTCACTGTAAATGGCTGGTGTTGAGTCTGTGGGGACTCTGAGGCAATGAGGGATCTGAGATAGACCACTGAGGGTCTATAGAAAGGCTTGAAGTGTATGAGCCTGATGAACCTTAAGTTAGATAACTTGGGTTGATAGAAAGGATTGTGGTTCCTTTCTTTCTGGCAGTTGATGACTGCTTGATGAGTTTGTCTATGTTTATATGATTGTATGGTCTGTAATATGCGTTTGTATGCCTTGGTAGGGCTTGACACAGCGGGTGTCAGTGACGCAGGCCATAGTTCGAGGTTGAAGCTGTGAGGCACGGCTTGCCAGGTAAGCTCATCGTTCTGGGGATTAGTCCTTTATTCTTGTTTGTCGCCCAAGTGGGTGATGGTGATGTTTTATGCAACTGATATATATATATATATATATATATATATATATATATTGCTGTGAAAGGCCAATGTGGCCTAGTTTTGAAGTTTGGAATGGACTGGACACCGGAATGGTGTCATGATGTGAATATATGTATATATATGAGTAAACCATAGGATAAACACTGAGAGAGTGTTAGGGTGATGATACACCTATTGGTACAGGTGTGAATGGCCTTGGGCCTTCGGATGGATAGACACCATGAGGGTGTCTGTGACTCTTTTGAGATAAAGACCATGGAATGGCCTGTGTTTGAATTAAGAGGATACTAGAATAGTATCCGGCTAGATGAGATTTCCTAGCCAGACGAAGAGTTTGAGGACTCACGGGCAATGGCTGATACTGCCCGGGAGGTGCCACTGCTCTTCACCTAAAGTCCTAAGGACAGATTGCCCTGTATGGATGTTCCTCCTTAGGCAATGATGATGAAAGCCCTGAGTGGTTATCCTCAGGCCAGTTTCTGAAAGTCCTGAGGGATCGAGTGCCTCCGGTGTGAGATGATCTCTCTCAGGCAAGTAGTTGAAAGTCCTGAGGGATTGAGTGCCCCCTGTGTGGGATGATCTCTCTCAGGCAGCGGATTGATGTCCTGAGGGATGAGTGCCTAGTGGATTGGTAGTCTGAAGGATGGAGTGCCTCCGGTGTGAGATGATCTCTCTCAGACCGTGCTTGGAAGTCCTGAGGGATTGAGTGCCTCTTGTATGAGATGATCTCTCTCAGGCAATAGACCTGGAAGTCCTGAAAGATGAGTGCCTCTAGCATGAGATGATCTCTTTCAGGCATATGTTTGTGAAGGTCCTAGAGGTGATTGCCCTATATGGATGTTCTTGCCCAGGCCTGACTATGTACAGATATGTTGTATCTCTAAGAGAGGGCATCCTAAGGGGATAAGGGCCTAGAGCCTCTTAGATGAGCCATATTTGTTTGAGTAAAGTCCTGAGGGGTGCCTCAGGCAATATGCTATACAGTTTATGAGGCGATGCCTCTCCAGTATAAAAGTGTCCAGTGGTTGACACTTATGCTTTAGTACCTCTGGGAGACGACTGTGAGTTTATGTTTAGATGGTTGTGAGGGCCAGTATGAGGTGGAATGCCTTTGATGCTGATAGCATCCAGTGATATACTCAGTAGCCGGATTCTAAAAGCTTGGATAATGTCCTAGGCTTGTTTATAGTTTTGTATATGTGTATGCTTGGAGGTGAACCAGGGTAAGGGAGGATCTCCCAGAACCCTGAGTTTACTGAGACGTATGTCTCACCCTGTGTGGGGTTGTGGTTTTCAGGTGTTTCCTCTAGCGGAGGGAAGAGACCATAGGGCAGGAGGCCCTAGTAGAGTGTTGCTGGAGTGGTCATGGGCTGCAGTTAAAGATCAAAGAGGAGTGTTTGATGGTGTTCCCTGTGAGAGTATAGGGTGTGTGTACACCCATTGTATTGTACATATTTGTTGTATGACCACATGTGTGGTTTAAACTATGAGATGTATATATGTACAGAACTGTTGTTTATGTGATTAATGTTGATACCTCCTGATTATCTATGTTTAGATTTTTGTACATCTGCCTATGTGTTTATGTATGTTTCATCTGGATCAGTAGGGGTGGTATTATGATGTTTTAAGATGTGTTTTTTTGTCTTCCATGCATAATGTAATCAAGAAAAATCGATTCTTACGCTTCCGCACCGCTTTTATTTAACGCTGATAGCGCGATTATGATATTGTTGATGATAATACTCCGCTTCCCAACCATTTGTCATCCTTGTGGTGTCTTTGCCAGACCAAGCTTTTGGAGATGCTTGGTTTTGATGAGACTGACAATATCAGAAGTATTGTCCACAATCTCATCAGAGACATCAACACGGAAATAGTCAATATGCCTAGAGATTAATACAACATATGGAAAACTATAGTTGATTAATCCTTTTTCCTTCAGCATAGTCTCAACAAACACCAATGGCCAGTTGATTTGGGTAGCAGATTTGATGCCATACACAAGCTGTAAGTCATCATCTGTGGCTTATGCATGACTTGTGGATCTAGAAGTGAGGATGTAGGTGATGATATAGTGAAGAAGCCTTCCTTCACTAGTCATATTTCTTGTGCCAAGCCTAAGCTTCAACCTAGGTCAAGGGTCTTGAAGCATCCCTCTATAGGTATCAATCCTGTTATAACCACCTATTTCTTCCTCAAATTTTTTGGCTCCATCAGGAGTGATGCCAGCAACAACTTGCCAAACCTCTTCATCAACCACAATGGGAACACCCTTTACTTGAGAGTGAATTACCCCTTCCATGGAGGCCCTCATGCAAGTGTAGAACACCTTCACCAACTCAGGGTAAAAATTACCCTGAAGTTCTACAAACTTCCTCAATCCCTGAATTTCAAGAAGGTCAGGGAATTGAAAACCTTCCTTGACAAACCAGTCAAGGTTCAGATATTTAGGGGGCATGATTAATTTGGTGGCATTAAATGAGGTATAAGTCATTCTATCCTTTACTTCAAGGAACCATGAATGGAATTTGTTCCCTGAGGATTTGGATGACTCATCAACCTTTCTCTTTCCAGTTTTGACTTTCTTAGAGGTAGACATTATGTAGGAAAGGTATTTAGAAACTGCGCTAGAAGAAGAGAAGAAAGGCTCAGAAAATTCAATGAGCAAGCTTTGAAGAGAGAAAGAATTCAGGTGTGAATGTCTCTCTTGACAAAAGCTAAATTTATAGAAAAATTCAATGCTTCAAGTTTGAATTTTAAACAATGTAATTGTTACTACACGTTCTAAGTGCATAACTTTATAGTTATAGATTCAAATTTTGAATTTTGAATGAAATCTGACAGTTTCAATTTTCAAAATATTTTGCAGAGCTTCAATAACTCCATCAATAATCGATTACCGAAGCAACGTAATCAATTATTTTGTTCTTCGTAACGACAAATAACAAAGCAGTAATCAATTATTCATTGAAGTAATCGATTAAAGCAGATAGCAATTGAATCAGAGGAGAGTTTTCATTGAAGTGTAATCGGTTACAGAAGAATAGTAATCGATTAAAACAGAGAATATATGAACAAAGAGGTGTTTTCTATGAGCTGTAATCGATTATTCCATAAGGTAATCGATTAAAGCAGAGAGAGAGAAGGAATCAAAATCCAATTTTTATAAAGTGTAGTCGATTATTCCGTTAGTATAATCGATTACATATCACATAAAATGTCTCTAAATCAAGGTTAAGCATCAAATAATCAATTATTCCGAGTGGTAATCGATTAAATAGAGCATTATGCAGAATGAACAGTGTATGCATTCAACTTCGAATTTTTTGGCACATGTGATGATATTGCTAGATGACATGTAATATCATATAGATTATCACACAACAAACAAGCTATGATATATTAGATTCATCAAGAATTCCTAACATGTTTCTAAGTGTATAAAATCTATCTCTTGCTAAGGGTTTAGTGAAAATATCAGTTAGTATATTATTTGTTTCAACAAACTCAATTTTGATATTACCCTTTTGAATGCGATCTCTGAAAAAGTGATGTTTGATTTTAATATGTTTGGTCCTTCAGTGCATTACTGGATTTTTAGAAATGTTGATAGCACTTGTGTTGTAACACAGCAAGGGAATCTCTTGTAGCTCAACTCCAAAGTCTTATAGTTATTGCTTCAACTAGAGACTTTGTGCACAACAGCTTCCAACAGAAATGTATTCAGCTTCAGTAGTGGAAAGAGCTACAAATGATTATTTCTTGCAATTCCAAGAAATCAGAGAGTTTCCCAACAAGTGGCATGTTCCACTAGTGCTCTTCCTATCCAATTTGCACCTGCAAAATCTGAATCAGAATATCCAATTATACTGATTGAGGATACCATAGTCCAACTCTTGGTGTGGATTTGAGATATTTAAGTATCCTTTTTACTACAGTAAGATGAGATTCCTTGGGATTTGCTTGGTATCTTGCACATAAGCAAATACTTAGCATTATATCCGGTCCACTAGCAGTTAAGTATAATAAGGATCCAATCATTCCTCTATACTCATCAACACTTTTTCCTTTTTCATCTATGTCAAGATATGTTGATGTAGCGAAAAACAATAGGAATAACCAAGAGAGGGGTGAATTGGTTAAAACTTGGTCTTTTTAAAATTATTTATAAAATCAGAGTCAAAGGATTTTAATCACTTTTAAACCAAGAATGCTTTTAAACATCCATTTGCAAAAGTTTAAAACCCATTAAACATGCATATGCAAGCAATAACCTAATGGCTTCCAACCTTGCAACTGGTGTGAAGGTTTCCTCATAGTCAATGCCTTCCTCTTGGTTATAACCTTTTGCAACCAATCTAGCTTTGTTTCTAACTATGATTCCACTCTCATCAAGTTTGTTTCTAAAAACCTATTTTAGTGCCAATAGGTTTGAGAGAAGAAGGTCTAGGAACAAGTTCCCAAACTTCATTTCTCTTAAATTGATTCAATTCATCATGCATGGCATGCATCCAATGTTCATCAATTAAGGCTTGATCAATATTCTTAGGTTCTATTTGTGAAACAAAAGCCATATTACAGTAGATATTTCTTAATGATGATCTAGTAGATACTCCCTTGGAAACTTCACCAATTATGTAGTCAAGGGAGAGATCTCTTGTGGTTCTCCAATCTTTTGGCTCTTAGACAAGTGTTGTGTAATGCCTCAATTTACCATCTTGTATTTTGTTGATTTTTGATGAAAATTCTTTTGTCAATTTACTAAAAATTATTGAACCAAGGTTACTATTAATTAATATTCAAAAGATTTCTATGTCTGGTTTATTTATAACTAAAATATACTGTAAAATACAATACAAACTGATATAGAATCTATTACATAGTACACATAACTAAAATATTCATTACAACAAAACATCTTCAACCAAACATCTTCAACAAAGTCCTTCATCAAAAACAGCTTGCCAATCCTTCTTTTCTGTTCAACTGCTCACCCAAATAAAATCGGGGTCATAGTAGGTGTCAACCACAGACGCAAAGTACAGGGTAAGTTTATGATAAACATAATTTAAGTAAATATATTCAATATGCAAATATTCATAACAACATCCTTAAAGATGAATAATTCTTTTAGACTCTTATCATGATGCATGATTCTCTTGAACTCTTATTATTTGGTACCAATAGTCAAGATAGCCCCATCCCTGTGGCACAGAACTGAAACGATCAGTCAAGGTCTCACAGTGTTGCAATAGGATTCTCACCCACACTCATGTGATCATCATAGGTGATGTGATTTCTCCACTGCCAAGTCACCCCCAGCTCAGACTTCTCTTATTTGAACGCTCGAACTCAGTTCCTACAACTATCTGACCCACCTCCTCTTTGAGGCAACTCTTAAATATACCTCCTCTCTGAGGTAACTCTTATATACACCTCCTCTGTGAGGCAACTCTTATGCACATGAGACACATGAACTGATTTACTTAATTCATGACTCTTTTCATTTTATTAACTCATATTTGTTTTTAATATTAGTTCTTCAATCACTGTCTCATTTATTTTACTCAGAAATTCAACATAAATCAAGTACAGAACTCAGCTTGATACTCATGTACAGAAATTCATAGAAACACTCAGCAACACATAAACTTCATAGAGATTCATGGAAACACTCAACAACACATGAACTACAAACACTTATTCAAACATAAACAACACTTAAACTATCTTTATCATAAAGCTTCCCTATACATACCTTATAATCTCTTATGAAGCTTGTCTTTCTCTTCCTACAAAGCATGGCAAACTTTTCTTAAGGATATGTTATCCTTCTATACGTGATCCTTCAATGAAGTGGAGTCTTCTTCTTATTTGATTTAGGCTTTAATAAGGAAAGGATGAAAATGAAATAAAGGTGATGTGGGAGAGAGCTTTTCACATGAAGTGTTAGAAGGGTGGAGTCTTGAATGTGACTTCCACTTAAGGCCCCTTCACCCCTTTATATAGTAGTTGGAAAATGATATAATATTCATGGACATTTCTACCCTTCCTAGCTAGTTACTCCCATTTGGTTTCATTGTAACTAAGTTTCATGTCATTTCATTATATCCTTACTAGATTTATAAAAAATCTCCTAAGTCATGATGACTTACTTTACAAGTGTCCCTACACTTGTCATGAATTTTACAAGTGTCCCACCACTTGTCCAATTCATGAAGCTTCTTCCTCTTTTCCTTCCAAGTGTCTCAAATCATGAAGCTTCTCCATGATTCTCCAAGCTTCATGTGGATTATAGGGAAAGGGAGAGAATTTTGCTTCATTTCATGTTACTTTGTATCCATATCCTTCAAGACATGACACCTTGCTTCCAAGTGTCCTTCCACTTGTCTTCAAGCCATGAAACTTCTCCATTCTTCCTCCTCCTTCACATGATTTATCAAGGGAACAAGAGAAGATTTTTCTTCTCATCTTGTGCACATATATGATAGCTTTCTCATTCCTATATTAATAGTGAGTTATAAGTGGCTAGATATTTCTTAAGCCTTCATGATTGTATCTTATCATTTTAATTTATGAAGCTTAAGATATTTTTCTTAAGGAGAAGAAAATTATATGATTCTCCTTGTATCCACATGTCACCTTTCATGAGGAAGAAGAATTCAATTTGAAAATGGCCTCACACATGGCATTCTTTAAGAGAAAATAAAGTTCAAGTTGAATTTGTCTTCACACATGGCATTTCATAGGAAGAAGTAAAATTCAATTTGAACTTAGCTTTACACATGGCATTCATAAGAGAAGTTCAAGTTCAATTCGAATTCTTCTACCTAAAGGATAATATTAAATAATGAAACTCTAGAGTTTTCCAAAAACTGACTTCAATGACAGTTAAAATTACTTACAAGCAGTTTTGTATAGAGTGATACACAACCTTGCATACGAGACTGCTTTTATCTTAATTTTGATTGGTCTGTACTATTTTTGATCATCAAAATTACTAAACCATTTTATTAAATAAATCTGGACACCCCACAATTTAGAGAAAATTCTATAGATTCTATTTATTATTTTTTCATATTTTTCCAATGCTTGAATTCTTTTGACAAATGTTTCAAAATTGTCACCTTATAAAATTCATAGAGATTCTATTCCAGAGTTTCTTGTCACAAACTATTTTGATATTCTGCCAGTCAAGAGTATTCTGTAATTTCATCAGGTTCTCACAAAATCTCTAAGGATATCTGATCATTTCTGGCCTGAAGGGCATTATGGTAAATTCATCATTCATCCTAGGGGCATAATTGTCATTTCCACCATAAAATATCTAGCCAAAAATATCTAAAGGTATTCTTGTCATTTCTAAAATATCCAAGGGCATTTATATAATTTTTGATTTAAGGAAAGGGTAACATGGTCATTTTTCTTCAAACATTTCCCTAATGTCTCTAATTGATATTTTACCCAATTAATTCAAAGATAGACCAGCCAAATTTCTCATAACTTAATACTTACATTAAGAATAATTCATATAACGTATATTTGCAATTATTGAAATTTCAGGGTGTTACATGTTGATTGTTTTGTTTCAGCAGTTTTCTCTTCCTTTTCTTTATTCATTAAGCCATTTAGTTGAATAAACTCCTCCAAAGGTTCTGCATCAATATCACACTTCTTTTCCTCTTTAGAGGAATTAGATTCATCACAAATAACATGAACTAAATCTGCCATGCATAAAGTTTTTTATTGAAATTCTATATGTTTTGCTATGTAATGAATATCCAAGGAAAATGGCTTCATCAGCTTTAGCATCAAATTTTCCAAGTGATTCTTTGCCATTATTTATACAAAACATTTACAGCCAAATGCTCTCAAATGAGAAATGTTTGGTTTTCTACCTTTGTATAGTTCATAAGGGGTTTTCTTCAAAATAGACCTTATTAGTAATCTATTCAAATTATATAGCAAACTGTACTTACAACATCAGCCAAAAAATATTTAGGCAAATTTGTCTCATTAAGAAGAGTTCTTGCACCTTCTTTAAGGGATTTATTTTTCCTCTCCACAACACCATTTTGTTGAGGTGTTCTTGGAGCTGAAAAATTGTGGTTAATTCCATTTTCTTCACAGAATTTTTTAAAATGTTCATTTTAGAATTCTCCATCATGATCACTTCTTATTGAGATAATTTTGCTTCCCTTTTCATTTTGAGCAAGTTTGGCCAATTTTCTAAAACCATTGAAAGCATCACTCTTGGATTTCAAAAACAAAGTCCATGTGAATCTAGAGTAATCATCTACAATGACAAGTCCATAGTAATTACCTCCTAAACTCATAGTTCTAGAAGGACCAAACAAATCTATGTGAAGTAATTCAAGGGTTCTTGAGGTAGAAACAACATTTTCAATTTGAAAAGAGTTTTTTGTTTGTTTCCTCTTTTGACAAGCATCACATAATTTGTCCTTTTCAAACTTGAGTTTGGGTAAGCTAATGATTAGATCCTTTTTAATTAGCTTGTTCATATGATGCATGTTAATGTGACTTGCCCTTCTATGCCATAGCCAAGATTCATCAATTTTACTTATTAAGCAAGAAGTGTTGTGAAAGAATGCATGATCTATGGAGAGTAAATAGATATTACCTTTTCTTTTAACTATATGAATCACCTCACTATTTTGTCCATCACATATCATGCAGCAATTGTCATTGAATGACACTTTGAACCCTTTATCACAAAGTTGGCTTATACTTAGGAGATTATGCTTTAAACCTTCCACATAAAGAACATTTCTTATTTTGGTTTTAAAGTTGTGTCCTATATTTCCTTCACCTATTATCTTCCCTTTGTTGTTGTCTCCATAGGTGACAAATCCACCATCTTTAAGAGTCAGATTTGTGAGCATTGATATGTCACAGGTCATATGTCTAGAGCATCCATTATCAAGATACCATAATGATGATCTTGTTCTTAGACATACCTGCAAAATTCAAATCAATTTTCAAAGGAAGGTACCCAATTGAGGTTGGGTCCATAGGGGTTAGCCACTTTCTTCTTCTTTTGCACCCAAATACATTCTCCATTAGGCACATAGAATCTCCTAGCATAGCATTTATAAGATGTATGTTCTTTCATCATACAATAGTTGCATGTTACAAATTTTAATGAGTTCCTTGAGTATGTATTTTGATTGATCTTTGAATCATAGACATTCTTTTGATTTTTCTGTTTTGGTGGTACAAATATAGTTTTGCCAAAAGACTTTGAGCCTTGTTTGTAACCCAAACCAGAAGTATCTCTAGCATATTCTTGCACACTTATCATTTCAGCTAAGTTGCATCTACCTTTGTAAAGCTTTCTCAAAAGATCAATCAAATCATTATTCTTAGATAGGAGTAACATGCATTTTTCTCCTTGACTTCTTTTGTAATCATCAAAATCTTTTTGCAACATATTGTATTTGTCAACATTAGATGAAGAAGAAGCACATACACATCCATTCATTTTGTAACTTGAAACAAGTTTTTCATTTTCTTCTTTCAAGTCACAAATTTTAGCTTGCAATTCTGTAATTTTTGTAGTATACCATCTAAGATTTCCATTTAGCTTATTATTGGATATTGTAAGTTTTTTGGCCTTTTCATGCATTTCATGAAAAGCATCAATGACTTGATCAAATTCAGAACTTACCTCAGTTCCAGCACTTGAGAGATCATCATCTTCATTAATTGTGGAAGTGAGACACACATTTGCTTCTCCATCTTCAGTTGATGATTTAGAAGTTGTTGACTCATTATCTTCCCAAGCTATGTAGGCTCTCTTAGGCTTTCCTTCTTTCTTTATCTTGTTTTCACCTTGTTGCTTTTTCAAAAAGATAGAACATTCAGATTTAATGTGGCTAAGCTTACCACATTCAAAGCAAGTGAAGTTGTTGTCACTCTTCTTTTTGTTGATGTTGTTGTTCTTTGTGAACTTTCTATTCATGTTTCTTCTCAAGAACTTGCTGAACTTTTTGACAATTAAATTCATGTTGTCCTCTTCATCTTCTTCACTTGAGTCTTCCAGCTTTTCCACCTTTGAGGATGCAGCTTTCAAGGCTATGCTTTTATATCTTTTTTCTGCATCTTCTGCATTGGTTAGTTGTGACATTTCAAGTTCATACTCAAGAAGCTTACCAAATAGTGCAGCCATGGACATTTTGGATAGATCTTTTGATTCTTTGATTGTTGTCACCTTTGGTTGCCATGGTCTGCTGAGACACTTCAAGATTTTGATATTCAATTCTTCAGCTTCAAAAATCTTTCCAAGACCAAGAAGATGATTTACTATGTGAGTGAATCTTGTTTGAAGTTGAGATATGTTTTCTATGGGATTCATCTTGAACATTTCATACTCATGTATTAAGGCATGCTTCCTTGATCTTTTTGCTTCATTTGTACCATCATGAGTTATCTCCAACACCTCTCACATCTCCTTTGCACTTTTGCACCTAACAGTTCTAAAGAATTCATCAGAGGAAAGTGCAGAAGTAATCATATTCTTAGCTTTAAAATCATATTGAACCACTCTCTTTTCAGCATCTGTCATTTCATCCCATTCTTTTGGAATCCTATCATTACCAACAGATTTTATAGGAATCACAAGACCTTTTTCTATTGTATTCCAAGCACCTGGGTCATTTGATTGAATAAAGATTTTCATTCTATTTTTCCAAAAACTAAAGTGTTCTCCTTCAAACATCGGAGGACGATTGAGGGAGGCACCCTCCTTAAAGGTAATTTGTGTGGTATTCATTTTCTTTTTAAAGAAAAATAGTGATCTTGAATAACACTCAAGAACCTGCTCTTGATACCAATTGAAAATAATAGAAATACCCACAATAACCAAAAGGGGGGTGAATTAGTTAAAACTTGGTCTTTTTAAAATTATTTATAAAATCAGAGTCAAAGGATCTTAATTACTTTTAAACCAATAATGCTTTTAATCAATCAAATTACTCAGCACAAAAAATCAATAGCTCAAAATAGAACTTGTTGAGCAATGATAATAACACCAAGAACAAATGAACAAGATTACTTGTAGAGATAGAGCTAAAGAAAATCAACACAAGCAATTTATACTGGTTCACTTCTCAAAAGAAGCTACATCCAGTTTCTTCTAATCAACACTAGATTAGAGTTCCACTATTATAAAATTCTGTTCTTACAAGCTTTACAACAATCTCTCTTTATCAACCCTAGATAAAGAATAGAAATATAAAACCCTATTAGACTCCTAATGATCAAGAACAAGAGAACACTACTCTGTTCTTCCCTAGAGAACACTACTCAAGAACAAGCTTTAAAGAACCCTTTACAATAGCTCCAAATAACAGAAATTGAAAAAATAAAATTACAATCAAAGATTATGGAGAGAAACTACCTAATGATCCAATGAATATGAATGTATGTGGTTACCAATCAGAGTTGAATGAGAAAAAAAGATTTTAGAACATGCTCTCCAAAACTTTTTTGAGAATTCTTGCCCAAGAAATCATTCAAAACCCATGAAGATTAAAAAGTGGGACAAGACTTTAGTTAATCTAGAAAATCACTTTGGAACTCTGAGAAGGCTTGTGTGTATTCAGAAATTTTGAAGTATTCAAGTTGTAGTTTAAGACAAGCCTTAGACATATTTATAACAGCTTTTTGTAACAGACTGTAATCGATTACACGCGCTAAATAATCGATTAAAAGGACTCATGTAATCGATTAAATTATCACTTAATCGATTAAAGTGTTCAAGGCTGAATTCTGGTTTAACAACGAACAAAATAATCAATTAAATTGAGCTATAATCGATTAAAGCAGTTAAGTTTTATATCTGAAGCCTCTTGTGTAATCGATTACAATATTTGGTAATCAAATAAGGCAGTGAAGGTTCCTTAAGAAATAAGCTTATGTAATCGATTACAAAGTATGGTAATCGATTAAATCAATGAAACATGATTTTCAAGATAGCTTGTGTAATCGATTACTATTTATGGTAATCGATTAAAGGAGTAAAGCATTATATTTGTATTACACTATGTAATCGATTACAAATGTTTGGTAATCGATTAAAATGTTTTTCAATGCTTTTCCATATTTAAAACTTAAGCAAATAATCGATTATACTGATGTGTAATCGATTAAAACAGAAGAATTGCATTTTTTCCAAAAACATTACCCATTTAGTTCTTCTTCGAAATAGCTTTGATTCTTTGATGAAAACACTTAAGCATGTAAATGATTATATGCATGCAAATGCAAGGATCAATAGATTAACTTCTCATACACTTCATTTCGGGTTTCAATCTTCAAGGCATGTGAAAAGCTCAAAACATTTTTCTAAGTCAAAAGTTTCATTCTTCTTGTTGCTCCCCCTATATCCAACAGTAGTCATAGGAGTTGCAGCATCTTTGCTCTTCTCCATTTCAAATTTCTTAATCATTTCCAAACAGTACTTTGATTAGCTAAGAAATGTTCCATTCTTCATTTTCTACACTTGAAGTCCAAGAAAGAATGTCAATTCTCCCATCATAGACATCTCAAACTCACTCTGCATAGAGATAGAAAATTCTTTGCACATAAACTGATTAGATGAACCAAATATAATATCATCTACATAAATTTGAACTAACAAAATATCATTGCCTCTTTTCTTGATGAACAATGTTTTGTCCACTTGTCCTCTTATGAAAGATTGGTCAATCAGAAATTTGCTCAATCTTTCATACCAAGACCTTGGTGCTTGTTTCAAACCATACAATGTTTTTCTCAGTTTGAAAACATGATTAGGATGTTTAAAGTCTACAAATCTAGGTGGTTGATCAACATATATCTCTTCTTCAATATAGCCATTTAAAAATGCACTTTTAACATCCATTTGAAACAATTTAAAACCCATTAAACATGCATAAGCAAGCAGCAACCTAATGGCATCCAATCTAGCAACTGGAGCATATGTTTCATCATAATCAATGCCTTCCTCTTGGTTGTAACCTTTAGCAACCAATATAGCCTTGTTCCTTATGATGATACCACTTTCATCAAGTTTGTTTCTAAAAACCCACTTGGTGCCAATAGGTTTGTGAGAAGAGGGTCTAGGAACTAATTCCCAAACTTCATTTCTCTTAAATTGATTTAATTCATCATGCATGGCCATCATCCAATGTTCATCAAGTAAAGCTTGGCCAATGCTTTTTAGTTCAACTAGTGAAACAAAAGCCATTGTACAGCAAAGATTTCTTAAAGAGGATTTAGTAGAAACTCCCTTTGATACTTCCCCTATAATACTATCAAGAGAAAGATCTTTAGTAGTTCTCCAATCTTTGTGCTCTTGAATGGGTGTTGAATGTTCCACTTTGTCATTTGAATCAAGCTTTAGCTTTTCATTAAACTGCATAATATCTTGTTAGAATCATGAAGCTGAAGCAAAGTATTCAAAGATGAAGAGGCAAATGAGTTTTGATATTTTACATGCCCAATCTTATTAGATGGCATATGTAATTTGTTCTTAAGCTTGGTTTATTAAGATAAAGCTTTATAATCCTCATTGTCTAAGGGTAATTCATGCATTCATACATTCATTTAATATGAATTAATCATGTG
>PYAF01003906.1:17030-29285 GCA_007407185.1 Glycine tomentella | reverse complement strand
TTTTTTTCTTCCCCCACCGTAGCATGCTTGTTTTGTTGCCAAATTTCCTTCTTTTACCTTATATCCTAATATATTTTAAGCTTTAGTTATTATTTTTGTACATGGACCACTTAAATAATTCTAACCTTCTTTGACCCATTTTAATTTTTCTAAAACTTTTCTCTCTTGCTCCTATATCATACTATTAATATTTTTTTTCCTAGAGTCCAATTCTACCAAGTTTTTCTTTCTTTCATGTATTTATTTAATTCTAATTTCTCATTAATTCTTTTCATTTTTATTTAGTAAAATTACTGACCTAACTTAATAAATAAGTCTATTTTCCCCATAAATAATAGAAAATTTCAAAGATTAAAGCTATCCTTTCCTTCTAATTTTCTGACGCTTAAAATAGCTTGAACTGAGTTTTATTTCAAAATATGCATTAAAATTTCTAAAAATCTTATTTTAAGTTTCTTGGTCATCTATTTGGTTAATAATCGATTATCTAAAGGTATTCTAGTAATTTCCATTTTATAATAAAGGTGACTTGGCCAATATTCTGCCCACATCTTTGTAATCTTACTAAGTTTAATTTTATGTAGTGTCCTATTACTAATTAAAACATTACCTCAATCACATATTTAATAAGTATAAAAATATTGGGGTGTTACAAAAACCATGAGTGCAAGCCAATGAATGATATTTATGCAATACAATGGATCATAAGATGGAACTCTTAGACATCTAAAGATTACATATGCCTTAAATTGAATGTCATATAAAAGCCAAAACTTATCCAATACTAAGAGCCTCGGCATCTTGATCTTCTTCAAGCTCCCCTGTATCTAACACCTAGACCATATTGGGCCTTTTTAACACATTTGGGCCTATTAGTGTAGAAACTAATTTCTCACTAATAGCCCAATGGGGCACATGCTTTAATTGGACATGGAGTCCAACTTCAACCCAATTACACCTTTAGTCTTGAAAAAGTCCAATAAATATTATTGGTCCAAACTTGCTAGTTATAAGTAATCAAGAACAACCTTTTGTGTTTGACCCATTAGGCACAATTACTCACTGACATAAATGAACTGTGACCGATTAAACTCCTTTAACAGACCCAATTCATTTAATGACCACATAAGACACTAGCAAAGCTCTACGGCCCCAGAACTAATTGAGTTGATCAAGTGATCTACCTTTCTAATTTGGATACCATGCTGGCACCTTCCCTTATATCGTCATTCACATTTAGGCGAGAGCAAGGATAGAGTACCATCTCTCTTCATTGACTAAATATAGTTGTTCACATAACTAAGAATCTTCTTATATTAACTCTGAGACGGATCATGACTTCTCGTGATCTCTTACTATGTATAGATTCCCAAGTCAGCTAGAAGTCATCCAAGCCCTACCGGTCTTGTGAACCACTAATCCCTTGTAGGGACTATGAGTCTTTTCGACATGTTCATCTTCACTCATGTATTCGAGTAATACCCAAGAGTACATTGTTCTCCCCATGTTCGAACAGATAGAGTTGTACGGTCAAAGTATAACCCAAGGACATAGTGTTCGATGACATCCTCAAGTCTAGGATGATCCGCACTACCAAACGATGAGAGACTTTACAAATCTAATGATACTTTAAAGAATCCTTGTGGAGTCTCTCGGCAGGTCAGTTCGACGCCATATGTTCTCCAACAGATCCACCCATGACATCAGCTAAGGCATCACCATGCCTACATTCCATAAGATCCCTACCTTGTATCTCTATACAAGTAGAAGATGTTGTACTAGTCCTTTTTGAGATCACCAATGCCCTTTCTTAGTGATTCAAGACTAAGAACTCATTCAGGTAATAGACATTTAGTGTCCTCGAGTCCTCACAATCATGATCTGTATCATTGATTCTCGAGAGAACACCAATTCTATTCCTAGGGCCTTTATCTTTAAACGCATATTACTATAAAATATAGGCGAGTTATAAATATGATAAAGATAAAGTTTGCTCAAATTTATTAACCATGATTTCCAGTTGAAGAAAAAAGTGCTTCGATAAGAATTTTTCATGCCAGGAGCAGCTGAACAAGTGCCATCTACTAAATAGCAAGAGGTGTTCATCTGATGAAACAGATTGTCTCTAGGACAACTACGTACTAACAGTTTTAAACAATTAGAGGGCTTGATTTAAATATAGAAATTCTTAAAGGGGCATCTTAGACCCAATTATGGTGTTTTAAATAATCAGAGGACTAATTGTAGTGTTTTAAACAACTAAAGGGTCTGATTGAACTTTTTAATAATTTAGTGACTTAATTGTAGTATTTTAAGAAGGCTACGCACTAACGCTCTCTTATCTATTAGCCTAAGCGTCTTCGCTAACTCGCTCGCTTACTATACTATACCCTACTATATTAAAGGACCTTATTGAACTTACAAAAATTAAGGGAACGAATTGAATTTATAATTATAATTAAAGGACCTTATTAAGCCTTTCTTTTTCTCTCCTTTTGTTTTGTCTTTCATTTTATGTATCTCCTTCTTTTCCCATCATTGCATAACAACCTTTCAAATATTAACTATTTTTTCTAGTTCGAGAGGCATGATAAATGTAACGACCCGCCTCGTCACTATGATATCACTACTCTAAACGTATAATTTCAATTTTTAATGAAAACTCTATTAATTTGATTATGAAAATGAGAGTAAATTTTTTGCAATAATATACTTATCAAACAATGCACAAATACATAAATAAATATGTATATATCTATATTTTAAACCATTACATGTCAGAACATAATTTAGCTTTTAATAAATATATAAGCTTGGGGTTTACATGCCCGATTAAAGAGAATCAAGGGACCAACTAAGAAAGAGTTGATAATACAACATAACTCTCGCCAAAATAAATTTCAATGTTATCACGTCGGCTTGGCGGCTCCTACAAAAAGGATCTCCCTCCAAAGTCACCTACTGTTACTCATCTGCTCCCACGAACGAAGGTTTTTGATAATCACAAGTACCAACCATACGGTACAAAAATTGCAAGGGTGAGTTTATCATACAAAATCAACAAGTTCCAAATAACAATAATTAGAAAGAAAACAACAATAACAACCACAATCATTCTCAGTAATCAATTCAGTTCAACATACACTCAACAAACTAGTCATCCACTTTTTCCACAATTCAAATCAATTATGCTCAAAATGCTGCATGCACCTAACTCAACTCTTAGAATGCAATGTGGTACCCTCCTCATGGAAATAGTCTCTCTTAGGAAAATGATTCATTAGTTTATTGGGGTCACTCTATCGTGCGTTGGCCATCCCCCTATGGTGATCAGCTGGAGCCTCATGGGAATTCCAAACCGAGTGACTACCCCCTTAGTACTCGCGTTTTTATCCCATAAAACCATAGTTACGCACTTCCTTCATTCTATTTCCATCCATGCGATTATGAAGTATGAAACATGGGCACCATCAATGCACTGACCGTGGATAGGGACCAAAATTCTAAACAATCCTTTTTTCTCTCTAGGGATGCTTAAAATTCGTAAACCCTTCCTCTCAACGATATCCAATAAGTCATGCACCCCCATGTACATACACTGTATATAACCATGGGCTCATCAATGCACTGGCCGTGGATAGAGACCGGAATTCTAAGCAGTCCCTTTCTCTCTTCAGGAAAGCTTAAAATTCGTAAACTCTTTCCTGTAGGGATATCTCTCATCAATGGCATCATCAACATCAACATCATCTCATCTCAATGTCATCAACAACATCAATATCATTGCATTTCAATCTCATCAACAACGTCAACATCATTTCATTTCAATATCATCAACAACATCAATATCATTTCATTTTAATATCATCAACATCATTGCATTTCAATATCATCAACAACGTCAACATCATTTCATTTCAATATCATCAACAACATCAACATCATTTCATTTCAACATCATCATCATAAACAGCAATATCATCTCATATTAATATAATTATCACCATAATCTCATCTCAATATCATCCTCAACATCACAAACCTCATTCATTCACAATCCATATTACCACGAGACTCGTATTTTAGGAAAATTTTAAATTAAAGAGGAGGACTACAATATAGAAAACAAACTCTTATGTCCATTTAAAAATTTAATAAAGAATACATAGGAAAACATATTATAAAATTTTTGGTAGAGTCTCCTCTGTAATTAAGATTTCCCCAAAAGTCCTATCATTACAACATCAACATCATTCACAATTTTATCCATCAATAACAAATTCATCACATCTCATTGGTTAAAAACACAGTTTTTCTTGAAAACGAGCACACAACAGGAATAAACATACATCAATAATAAATATATCACATCCCATTAGTTTAAAACATAGTATTTCTTGAAAACCAGTACACAATAGGGACAGTCATATATCTCCATAATTGGGTTCTCTGAACCTTAACTATGGTATCAAAAACTATAACCAAACAATAAATTCCACATACCTATCTATCTCCCTCTGTTAACTCCAAGTAGCAGCGTTTTGAGCTCTCTCAAGTTCACATGCTTTTTCCCAAACGTAGCGCTCTATATACCAAATCGAAGACAATTTAGTATAGATTTCAAAGACACAGTTAATATTAACATTCGGGGTCAAATATCCACTCAAATTTAAAAAGGGACTAAAATGGTGTTTTGGAAGTCCACATCAACAGGACATCATTTTGGAATTCTGATCACACCAATTTGACCGGGTCTCAACGAAGGCCACAAAAATGACATCAATATTATAAAAAGGAAACTTTTACGTGTCATTTTCAAAGGATCTATAAAAACATTCAATAACAGTACCCAAAACACAAGAGATACCAAGAGAGGCTTCAGACTAGCTAGGAGAAGGCATAGAAAACACGGTTACCTCGAAGAAACCACGAAGGGAAGATTGGAGTCTCCGTTCTCTACCAAATCCTCGAGTTGAGTTTTGAAGATTTCACTCCAATTAAAGTATTCCTCTTCTTGCGGTGGTTCAACGGCAAAAACGGCGGCTCGTGGCGATCACCGGTGGCTGTGGCTGGTGGAGGAGGAGAGGGAGGGGTTGGGTGGCTATTTGGGAAAGAAGAAGGTGGTTTTTTGTGCTTTTACGCTACTGGTGCAAATTTATAACCGAATTTACTTGCACAGGGAAATGTTGGCTCGCCTGGGCCCAGTTGGCCCAATTTTTGAAATTTCATTGCTGCTGTGAAAAATTAATATCTTGCGCTTCAAATGTTATTTCACCAATCCCAACTGTCACAATTTACATATGTGGGTAAGGAACCCATCTTTAAAATTGGAGGCAATCCAATGGTTAACCAATCCACAATTATGATTTTACCAAAACAGGTTTTGGGTCAAACTCGGATCACTCATTTTCAACGCAATTCAAACAAACTCCTCATAACTTAACATCCACACCAAGCAATTGAACAAGGATAATTCACACAAAATTTCAACTAATCCTAATTAATAAAGTAATCAAATAATATAAGAAAACATGAAACATATGAAACATATATATTCAGTTATCGAAATTTCAGGGTATTACAATAAAGGGTCTTCTTCGTCAGTCCTCTTTGCCTTTGAGGCTTTGACTTCTTGGCAGAGCTCAAGCTCTTAAAAACTCGGATGAGCTCTTATAAACTCAGATGGAAGCAACCACATAGAACTTTTTGGAGTTTTTGCTTTAAGGTTCTTACCTTTTTAGGTCTATACTTTCAAATTTAGCAACTTTCATGCAGTCTTCACTTTTTTCCTTTTTTTCAAATTTTTTTACTTGTTTGTATTTTTTGTTGTAGTTTTTTTTTAACTACGTTACTGTAGGATTTTTTCCTTTGAATTACTACACTCTACACAGTTATGCTACTTTGAAGAGGTATGTTGTTTGTAATTGTTTTCCTTTGAAATGTTTTAGGAGTTTCTACTTTCAATTAAAATTCATGTTTTCTTTTTGGATTGCTACACAGTACGCAATTATGCTAATTGAAAGATATATGTTGTTTATACTTTTTTTCTAAAATGTTCCATGAATTTCTGCTTTTGTTTCATGTTTTCTTTCTTTTTCATAATTGGTTTATCTGAAACACTAAATCAAAAAGGTTAAGTATTCTTAGAGATGTGTATTATCTTTGATCTAGTTGTTGTAATTCTGTTTTGATATATAATTCTTTCTTCTTCTTTTTTATGATTGAGAAGGTTGATTTTTAGTTAAATTTGTGCTAAGCAGTTCAAGTGTCGTAAAGTTGATTCCATTATTGATCCATGTTTGTGTTTGGTATGATTTTATATTTGTTACTCTTCGTCTTCATATTTTGGAATTTAAGATAGTTGGTTTTTTTATATGTTGTTCATTCAAGCAATATCAAAAGGCTTTTCTATC
Organism: Glycine tomentella; assembly: GCA_007407185.1. Lineage (NCBI taxonomy): Eukaryota > Viridiplantae > Streptophyta > Magnoliopsida > Fabales > Fabaceae > Glycine > Glycine tomentella. Next base: position 22,872 of record PYAF01003906.1, on the reverse strand, counting down.
AACTGAAACACTTTAGCATTCCACATATGTGTAGATGTTGAGCATGCAAAGTGTATATATACTTAAACATATGGCATGATGTTGTTGGTGTTACTTCATGCCTTCATAACTTTTAGAGTGGTTCGCTTTTTCTCCCTCTTCTTTTTGTATTGTAGTTTTGTTTCATTTATTGACTTTCCTTGAATTGTTATGTTGCATTACAACAATGTTACTTATCCAAATGATTAAGGTGGTCAAAGGAAAATATTCATCAACACAATTACTTCATTTGTTCCTAATTGGAAGAAATTATTGACTAATATATGCTTATTAAAAAGCTAGTTATTTTAGCTATTAACAATAAATATATTTGTAAATGTAATTTTTCAAAATTATCCTTAAGTAGTTAATGCATGAAGAAAGAATAATAGTAGTGGAATATTAATATTTAAAACTAAATTCTTCCATTCTCTAATCTTTATGAGAGAAATAGACCATTCATAGGCTTTATTATTTATTAACTAAATTAATTAAGGTTGTTTTGGTATAAAATAATTAATGCAATGGACAAGTAGAAAGGACTCTTGTAAAAAGAGACAGAAATTTCAAACCAATCTAATAAAAAAGGACATAAGGAGTATTCAATTTGTTAGGAAAAAATATTTCTAAATACATATCAATGAATGAATGATAGTCAAAATCATTTATTATTGACTGCTTAGGCAATGCTTACTCTAAATTCCTTCTAACACACTTGTTTACTGCTCATTATTACTTCCTTTGTGTGTTAGCATGGCATGGGGATTGTATATCATGCAATCGATTGGAAGTTTATGTTGTGTCTTTTTTTCTTTTTTTTTTTTTGCTCTTTTTTATCCAGTTATTTTTTGCCTCGTGAGGTTATGTTTTCATCTCATTTTACCTTTCTATATATTTTGGAGTAGCATCTTGATGTCACCTAGACCAAAACATCCACAAGAGGCTAGCTTACCCAAGTCGATTTCTCGAAACAAACTCGTTAGAAGTGGACCCACTTCTATAAAGTTGTCAACTTGGGGCAACCGTTATGCAGTGGCGACGGAGTCAACAAATTTTTTTAGCCCATGCCAAATTTTATTTTTAGGTAGTGTCAAATTTTATTTTAAATCCTAATTAATTATATAAGTATATATAATTATTAAAAAAAAATCACCGCCACTCAATAACTGCAAATTTTATTTTTTAGGTAATATCTTGGTTATCGTTGGCCAAGGAGTGGCTCCGTCACTGCCATTATGGAGTAACTTCTCAGTGTCCTAGAACTGGGACATCCACAAAAAGATAGCTAACCCAATCCAACTTCTCAAGCAAACTAGTTAGTAAGCCAACCACTTCTACATAGAAGTCATCAAGTTGGGATAAATTGTTATAAAGTAGCATCTCGATGTCACTTAGACCAAGATATCCACAAGAAACCAACTCACCCAGGTCAAATTCTATACACAAACTCGTTAGAAGACAACCACTTCTATAAAGAAATCATCGGCTCGGGGCCAACTGTTCTGTAATACTATCTCGGTGTCACCTGGACTGAGATACCCTCAAGATGTCGACTCACATGGGCCGACTCATCGAACTTCAACATGCTGAGGCACCTAATAACAACTCCAGTCAATCAAGTAGGTGATATTTCAGCATTATACCAACAAAGTGCTCATGCCAAACATGTGACCATTGTCTGGGCCACAAAAATGTGTCGTCTCACGCAATTCAGGTGATCCAACAGGATAACCAATTTTTCCACCTAATATTGGTATGTTTCTAAACTAATTCTACATGCTTAACTCCTTTACTCGTTTATGACTAACTTGAGGGTTAGAGTCTTTGTAGGCACCCAAATGTTGTTGTGACCTTTGTTGCGCTGTATTTCGTCGTTTTATTTTACCACTCAATCTAGATTTGAACCGGAAAATCATCTTAAAATCCAATATGATTATCCTCCACTGAACACTAACTATTGATTTTCATTGCAGGTTAGGAAGAAGTCACTTGACTTGGGTCTCATATACGGTCCATCTTATATTTTGATTCAATTGGCTTTCAAGGGAGATTTCTCAATGGATTTGAGGTTAGCTCCTTAATACATATTAAATTTGTATTTTGTTGGTTGTTGGGGTGTGTTAAAACAGGATTTTGAAGTCATTGGCATATGGTATAACATTATAGTAAATTTATAAAGTATGACATATATGAAATAAGACAGAAAGTATGACATATAAGATAAAAAGTATTTGGGTATTTTCATTAGTATAACAAACGTATGTTGTATCATAAGAATTGAAAATTTAAGACATTTAGGTTATGAACATTGTTCCAAAATAATTTTCCTAGACAGGTTTTGGTGTTTTTGGTTTATGACATTGGAGATATAATGGGCTGGTATTATATCTCAGATTAATATTTCCTGTTCTACATGAGATTTATAAAATCAACAAGTGATGGACAATGGGAATTAAATGATTTTTCAACGCTCAAAACGGCCATCCTTCAAAATCTACAATTCTTGTTCTACATGAGATTTAGAATGGACCTCAACAAAAATAGACTCTACAACATCAACAATTAAGATGAGTATTTTTTTTATAAAGTAAAGATAAAATTAAGCAGTTATTTCATTTATAAGTATTATTATTATTATTATTGCCAGCAAGGGGGGACAATAATTTCCAACGCTTTAAAAAGCATTGGAATTACAATCTGAGTCAAATCAACTTTTCACTTATCTATTAAGAAAATCATTTCCCCTTTTTATTTAAGTTCTACATTGTCATGGAAAAGTTCATAAGTTCAATTCCAATAGAACAGATACAAGCATCTGCCATAGATATTTGATGCAGGTTGTTACCCCTTATAATTAAAAATAAATAAATACCAATAGAATTTGTGCACGCACACATCACAGGCAGTGAGGCCAACCCTCAACCATTATAAAAACCAATGGAAGAGTATATACTTCAGTCTGCAATCAAACTACAAGTATTATGCAAAGATCTGTAACTCTAATTAACATACTAGTAGCAACAACCTTAACAAGATCATTACCTGCAATGAAACTATAAGTATTCTGCAAAGATAAATTTAACACAAGCTTTGACATAAAGAAACTAATACAATCCAAGAGTAGAAACTCAGGGCCTTGCCCAACAAAACAGACTCATACTTCAGTCTAAGCACCACTATAGATTGACAAAATCTCACTATTCTCTTAACAATCACAGATACCAAGTCTCACTATTCTCTTAACAATCACAGATATCAAGAATCTCAAAATCAACTTCTGCTTCTGCGTCGTTCCCTAAGGCCATTTCTGCATATTATTTAGAAGCATCACATGTCAGTACAAACATGCAACAATGAATATTGATTGCAGAACTAATAACTAGTCAACTCACAACTAGTCAACTCACGCAAAAAAGAAAATAATATGGCATGTAGTAGGCCTTTAAAAGAAAAATGAAATAAAATAATTCAGGTCCTACCTACTTCAGTTATCACTCATCATGTTTAATATTCTTCCTTTGCCAAACAGACACATTTAAATACATCAAAGTATGAACAGGGGGAGAGTATGTTGATCAGAACTCAGAAGCAAGGCAGGGATGGGATCCGAAGCATGACAATACCCTTTCACCACTTTAAAGTAAAAAAAAAAACATTATTCATTTCAACACAAATTAGGCTCAGCTCTCTAGAAAAATAGTTTTTTCAAACAAAAATTAAGCAAAACATTTTACAACATACTAGAATAAAATGCATATTGAAAAATAACCAAGATAAAAAAACATATTTGACCAAAGAATAATATAATTAAAGGTCAACATAATTCCAGACAGAAGAAACCTACCCATTAGCATATGGGACCTCCTCCCGCCCACGATAGGGAGGTGACCTGCTGTAGCTACGTCCACGAGGTGACAAACTGCGGCGCCTAGGGGACCGCCCACGAGGACTGTAACTCCTAGTCATACAAAAGAAAGGTGAGAAAAGAACATAAAGATTTACAAGATAAAATTATTATCACAACATCATACAAACATCAAACCATTTAATTACAAGCGAGATTATAAAGTACTAATTTGTCATAGAATCGCAAAATTCTTAAAATAATTGTAACAAACAACATATTTCCAAATATTCACTACTTATAATTACAGATAATAAAGTTAAATTTCAAACCACAAATCATTTTTGTTATGAAAGCAGGTGGATCAACAAACAATTCTCACTAAATGATCATTGGAGACAAATATACAATAGTCTTCAGGAAAATACAAATTTTCATATACTTCACATAGGATCAAAAGAAAATATAGGAAAACAATCTGACCTTCGCCCATAACTTGGGCTCCTACGGAATCTGGGTGGGCTACGGCTACGGCGTCTTCCTGAACCACCACGCATGCGACATTCACGAGCAAAATGACCAGGCTCACCACACTCGTAACATTTCAAATCAGAACCACCAGAGCGACCACCACGACCACCACCTCCACCTCTAGAATTGTGAGAAAGCTCAACCCTCCAACCATTCTTGCCTGCTCCATAGAATAGAAATGAAAAGGCCCAATAAAAAAAAAGTGACACAAAAATAATAGTAATCCAAGTAGCTACATTTATTTCACTTAGTTGAATGAAAACAGCAGCTGTATTCAATACTCTAAAGTTTGACATTTAAACCCTAAAAGAGAAAATACTTCCACCAAAAATACACACATTGTCATTAGCTTAAAGACAGATAGATATTAAACAGGAAATATTGGGAGCATTGCACCACAGCCCTGCAAACACATTAAACTTGTTGACCATCCCAGTAAGGATTAAGAGAAATATCAGTAAAATGAAACAATTAAGAAAATCCTAGATTAGCTTGTGATGACAAATTTATAATTATATGCATCACTTGTTTCACAAAAAATGTAGATAGTATGCACTTGAAATAAGTGCCAAGAAAATAATACCACAATAATAAACCAAACCTTATTACACTAGATGTGCTTATCCAGATCAACTGACATCGTGAGCTATATATCAAGAACCGAATTTTCAACAAATCCTTGTAGACTAAGATCCTCTTGATGGTTTCAATTTCAAGTGGAAGGGGAAAAAATTAATGCATGAATTGAAATACAGCATTATCCACGAGAATACAGTATTATCATAAAGGCATATCGAGACAATAGTTGTTCATACAAAAAGCAATGATTGTGTTACCATAATAATTTCAGAAGTTCATTGGTCGCTAACAACTTATTGGAGCACACAAATTGCCCACAGGGAACATATACAGCACAGAGGCAGCACGCACATGGTCCCCATAGGTTAAGTGTAGAAGCACACATCTCATAAAACAAACCCATTATGCAACAGAAGTGTAGCTCGCGATAGCAGTGCAAATCCCCTGTGTTCACATTCTTAATTCTCTTTACATGCAGTAGTAGTAGAAGTAGTCAAACTGTACAAAGCAGCAGACTTTGACGAAGACACAGAAAAAACCATTACTGCAGGCCAAGGCAGAAGTAGAAGAAAGAGAGAGCAGCATCAGCTTGCCCCATAGGCCAAAAAGAAGACTTAACTAGCTAGTTGAGGAAAACCCTTCAACATATCAACCGGAAAAAACATGGGGGAAAAACAATAACACATTAGCAGATAAGAAGAATGTAGCAAATATACATATATATGCACATTTTAATTTTGATTTTAATTCTATTACATTCCAACAACATAATTCTTCTAAACATACCATCCAATTCACGGATAGCATCCTGTGCATCTCTGCGGTCATCAAAGTCAATAAAAGCATAACCAGGTGGTCTACGTGCAACCC
>PYAF01003906.1:6775-16930 GCA_007407185.1 Glycine tomentella | reverse complement strand
GAACACAAAATCATTTTTTTTTCCAAAAAATAGACCTATTAGAAAAACAAAAAAATAAAAAAACCACTGCAACAAAAACCGAGATTTTGAAGTGTCAAAAACAAATTTGAGGGGAAAAAATCCATGCGTCTTTAACATAGTATCTATTAAACACAAAATCATTTTTTTTTCAAAATAAACCTAAATAGCAAAAGAAGAAGAAGAAGAAGAATCAGTGACAAAAACTGAGAAATTGAAGTGTCCAAAAACAAAATTGAGAGGGGAATTTAAAGTGTCTTCAACATAGTATCCATTAAACACAAAATCAATTTTTTTTCCAAAATAAACATAAACAGCCAAATAAAAAAAATCACTGCAACCAAAACTGAGAAATTAAAGTATCCGAAACGAAATTGAGAGGAAAAAATATTAAAGCGTGTTAATTTACCTCCGAATAACTCCGAAAACACGGAATTCATCTTCGAGATCTCTCTCAGTTACTCGTGAATCCAAGTTACCAACATACACGCGAGACATCTTTTCGGAAGAACCTGAAAATCAAGAAAATTAATTAAATTTAAACGGTGAATTTGCAAAGGGAAAACGAAAATCGGTGAAAGATATTTTTAGGGTTCGAAGAATGATTTCAAAAGATTGGGGAAATTGAAAAAGGAAGGGACTATAGGGTTTGGAGCGGAGAAAGAAAGGGTTAAATTGAAAGGAAAGTAAAGAGGAAAATCGGAAACTGAGAAGAGATATCTGAACCTGAAGCGATGCAGAGGGAAAAGGAAAACAAAAACCCTAGAGAGCGAGCGGCCTCGTAGGGAAGGGGAGCGTTTAGTTTTATAAGGCCCTTTTTTTCCTTTTATTTAAGAATATGGGAAAATTGATATCCGACCATCACATATGAAAAAGTATCTAGATAATATAATTTTAATAAAAAAAATTATTAATTTAAGACTATTTACAAACAAATTATCAATATAGGGTAATAGATCATGTCTTGAATTAAACATGACTGGTTATATCCAGATTCAGACGTGATCAAAGGAGTAATCACTCTTGAATCTGAGTGTGATCAGTCATACCCAATACTAATACTAGACGTGTTCTAATGTCTCATATTGGTAATTTACTTACAAACAACCCCAAATTAATAATTTTTTATTAAAATTGTACTATTTAAGTTCTTTTACCCATACAACATGATTAGTTTGTTTAATATTTTTTTAAAAAAATTATATTTATTTGTTGTAAAAAAATTAGTTTTATGTTTTTTTAGGCTTAATTATTGTTTATTTTTCGGGCAATGTATTTTTTTTAGTTCTTAAAAATTAAAAATACTTTTTAGTATCTAAATTTTGATATTAATTTTTTTAATCTTTTGACATAATAAATTAATAATTTTATGGTGGTTTTAATACTTTGTGATGATTTTTTAACATTTTACGACAATTTTAAAATATAAATTTAAGCAGTTAAAATATAAATATTAATTATGAAAGTTAAAAATCACCACAATTTATCAATTTATTATGTTATACACTAAAAAAAGAAATTATCAAAATTCATGAACCAAAAAATCAATTTTAAATTTTAGAAACTAAAAAAAATACATATCCCAAATTTAAAGAATAAAATAATAAATAAACTTAGTTTTGATTAAAAAGATCAATTTTCCTATTTATTTTAAAAGTTGATGAAACCAGTTTAATAAAAAAAATTATTTTTTAAATTAAATCATAATATTAAGTCATTTTAAATTTATATTTTAAAATATCATAAAATATTTAAAAACTATCACAAAATACTAAAATTGACATAAAATATCAACTTATTATATTAGAAACTAAAAATAACAATTTATCAAAATTCAGAAATTAAAAAACATTTTTAAATTTTAAAAACTAAAAAAAACAAATTTAAATACCAAAACAATAATTAAACTTTTTTTAAAATTTTTTTAAAAAACAGAGCCTAAGCCCAAAAGGAATTCTAGAGAGTAAAAGTCCCCTTACATTAGAAAACATCACGTAGCTAGGGTTCACAAAACGAGTCTGGTCCAGCGGGTCAACCCATTTAGCCCGCGAAAAATGCGGGTTGGGTTGATAATGTTAATCAAAAATAGGGCGGGTTAACCCGGCCCGCAAAACTACGGGCCAAAAGCAGGCCAGGACGGGCCAGCTTGCGCAGGCTAATATTATTTAAAATATTAAATATTAAAATTAAATAGATATATTTAACATATTTTGAAATAGGTATATTTTTTAATTCATGCTCTTTTGCACTCTCAGTGTATTGTATTTAACTTCTAGGTTTTGATATCAAAATGTTTACGATAATGATACTTTCAAATAGTCTTTCATTGCTAACATATTACACTTTGGACAGTTTACATCCATAAATTCCATTTGCAAGTGGTGCAATTTTGTAAATTATCACATGACATCATTCATTTAGCATTAATTTTAAATTGTTTACTTCTATTTAACTTTGTGCTTTTTTTAATTATCACATTTGTATTTTTTGTTTTTTTTGTATTTTTTTTAAAATTAACTTTTTATTTATTTTTTATTTTTTAGGCGGGCTGGTCCGATGACTCGCCTTAAAGTGGGGCGGACTAGCATTTTCAGCCCACTTTACAAAAGTGGACCAATCCGTCCCGTTTTTGGTGGGCTGACCTACTTTGCCAACCCTACACGTAGCATAAGCTACTAGGAGCTTGCTCAAAAAATAACAATATTAGCATGTTGCATCTAACACACTATGTTGGCTACGGCATCAGCGCAAATATTACCTTCCTTATAAACATGCAAAACTTAAACATGTGGATCCAAGGAAAGCAAACCTTTTATCTCCTTAATCAATCTCCATCCCCTGGCATTTTCATAACTATCTTTAGAACTGCTATTGACAACAGCAGTGGAATTAACTTGTAGTAAGGAATGATCCTAAGATATATATTCATATTTGGTTTGAATTAGTTTTTAAAAGGCAAATGCTATATGTATTTCCCTTTATTTTTTTACTACCATAGATACTCTTTAAAATTGAAATATCCTTATATCATTATTCTAAAAATTAGTTTATAGAATTCTGTTTTAAATTTTTTGTTCTAGAAAGTAAATTTCAAAATGCAAAATCTAAAACAAAATATCATAAACTATCTAAACTGCAATACATAAATTTTTGGAAAGTAGTTTTTGGAATACTGTTTTAGATTTTATATTCTGGAAACTATTCTTCAGAATGCAAAATGTAAAATAGTATTTTGGAAACTAAATTCAGGAATTTAAAATAAATGCATTTAAAAAATCATTGTGTCGAAATTAATTTTAAAGATTAAAATTTTCTTTCCTTCACAATTTTATTTCTTTTAATTATGCATAAATAACAAAGGAGCACAAACATACCATGTTTGAGAGCTTGATGGTGAAAAAACGCTAATGTTATACAAAGAGACCAAGCAAGCAAGGAAGATTGAAGCAAAATATTGAATTAGAGGTCACAAAGGGAGAGAAAGACAATCTACATAGTAGTAAAAAAACGTTGGTTTTCAGCTTCTGCCAGCTTCGCAGCTTCGGTAAGCTTCTCCTCAGCTTCTCTCAGGTTCGGCAAGCTTCTCCCAACTTCGGCAGCTTCTCCTCAGCTTCTGCCAACTTCGGTAATGTTGTCCCAGCTTCAGTAACAAGTGAGACCTAAATCAATCTGTCGCATGGAGTTTCTGTCTACAATCAACACCAACTCTCTCTCTCAGTTGTCATCCTCAACAACTGTTCCGTTGAATCTGTTGCAACTATCCCGCTAATTGCTCAACAACTATATTTGCTTCACATGTTTCTTACTCTTTTGTTTGTATCATCCTTTTCACCAGCAGAAGAAGAAGAAAGCAGAAGAAGCATCAGCAAAAGAAGCACCAGCAGAAGAACAAGAAACAAAACCCAAACCATCGCTACTGTTGTTGATTCCACTTCCTTTGAGTTAAGCTCTTCTGATACGCAGTTTCTCGACATTACCGTCTCGTCGAAAGCTTCCATCAAAAAGGAAGACAAGCAACTCGCAAGAACAGAGGCATATATGACCTTATTAATGGGTAAGGTGGTAGCTTATGTTCTTATAAATCATTATTTATTCAATTGGATGGTTAAAATGTCCTTACTTTTCATAGTGCTACCATCCAAGTATGTAAAAAAAATAATTTAAAATTATATCTGATTCGTAGCTTTGATTTGGTTGGTTAGGATAATATTATAAATATTTTTTTATTTAAGTCTATAAATCAGTTTGGTTTACTTTTTTTTCATTAATATAAACCTATTCATGTAAGATAAGTTTTCCATGTATCAACTTTTGAGCTAGCACTAGAAAGCTTTTGTGTTAGTCCATTTTCACTGTTTATAGATTATAACATTCTTCCATATGAAAGGCTAAATAATTGTACAAGCATTATATGTTGAGTTGTTTATGACTTTGTTCACCATTCTGTGTTAGTTCATTTTCATTGTTTATAGATTATACCATTCTTCCATATTAAACTTTTTTAAAACAATGTTTTTAATGTTTTAACTTTCAATTACTTATGAAAGGCTAAATAATTGACGTTGAGACAAAGTTGATCATGCATTAACCAACTTTGACATAACAATATATGATGTTGAGAAAATCATGGCAAGCAACAACCTTCTTAGCCAATCGTCTGAGACATTTGTGTGGGTGAGTAATCGTCTCACGTGGCATATCATGTTCAATGTTATATATGTGTGTTTTTTTAGTTGGGTTGGTCTCATTTGAGTTTGCAACTGAGGTGTTTGATCAAATGCCTGAATGAATGAAGGAACTTTGTATTTCTTTATGATAAGCTTCATTTTATTTTTAAATTTTGTGGTTTTGTATATGACAAACACGGACAGTCCTTGCTCTGTGAATCATTATTTACAAGTGTTTATTTAGTTTAATGAGATCAATGATCATATTTCCTTTTAATTTTTTTGTTTATTTCCTTTAAAGTTCTTAGAAGCACATATAACTTTTAGTAAGAGATTTTAGAGGTAAATGTTTTATATTGACAACAATAAATTCAAGTTTTTGGCAGTCTAACATGGAAGATGCTTATTTTTTAGTAATTTTATATTTTCACTTTTTATGGGATGATGACAGCAAATATGGCCACAAACAAGGAGTTTTATGCAACATTGATTGTTCTAACCCTTAAAAATGTCAATACAGGTTCGAGGTCATAGGGAAGATTGGCCTTTGCAAGTAATGATGGAGTTTTATGATGAACATGAAGGATGGTGGTGGTTGTGATTTCAATAAGTCTTAATCGGCCATTGGAACCTACCAATTTATTTTTGTTGGTTTCTGAGTTGTTGTAGATTAACAATCTTGCACATCAATTTTTCCTATGCTCTTATTTTGTCTACTTTATCAAATTTAATATGTTTTTCTACTATAAATCTTTTGTAGATATCTCATGTTTGGAGAGATATGTGCTAAGGCAGCTCACATGTTATCACTTCCTAATATATTTCAAACTAAAGAAAGATGGGTGTAACTCATACATATGCAGTTCTGCAGTTTGATAGTTTGATGCACAACTCGTTTATGATGTTTGATAGCCTTAATTGCAAATCTTGCTTTTTTTAAAAACAACCATATTTTTCTTTTGATGGCTTTCATGATTATTGTAAACTTTAGATACCATTGAATCTTCATAGAGAAGGTTAAATTGGAAAAATCATATTGTTTGAAATTGATAAATTACTTTTGGCTAAGGAGACTGACCTAAATGTTTGATGATGTTGTATTGAACATTTGGGCATGTTTTCCTTCTTTTTTTGAACTATAAATCATGATAACTAATGTCTATATTTTACAGTCATGCATAAAAGCTCTCACTTTGATAGTTGAGATGTGTATTGTTTATGAAATGATTGCTACTGATGGTTGTAGTATCTATTATATAATTAGGAGAAGCCCATTCTATCAAAGTAGTCGGAGTACCAGGAGGTCTTGGTTTTTGAGGTTTGGTCTCTTCATCTTATAATGTACTATATAACTTTTAGATGAAAGGGATAGATGCTAATCCTTTTTTTATGATGTCAAAATATATATCGGAAACTACTGCTTTGTTGAAGCTTATATGGCATGATATTATTACATACTATTCTGATGGATGGAGTTTATTTTGAAGGTATATGAAGAAAACGTTTATGTTCTTGAGAAGAAATTTCACTCTTTCAAGAAGGTATCTTGGTCAATGGGATATGGTGAGAATGATATGACCTTATTATCTTTTCAATTAGTCTCCAAAGATAAGTTGGTACAACAATTAATTAATTTATAACAAGAGAGACTAGAGTTTTATGTTAATTAATAATCCATATTGATGGAAGATGCCTTTTTCCTTGTCCTCAGGCTACCACGGGGAGTGTGGGAAACGAGGAGTTTATATGGAGGTGACTGGGTTTTCTGCAGAAGTCAGGGAACAAATATATAAAGTGACATTTGTCAACCTTTGCTCTAATATCTCTAGTCAAATTCTTGCAAGCTTAGTCATAAGTCCACCTAAGGTTAACTCCCTGCATCTTTAAGTATAATTTTCTTGTGTTGTGGGTAGTAATTCTTTAGTTTGAATAGTTAAAAGAGCATTGAACACAATTCTTACCATGATAAGATTGGTTAGAGTGCCAGCCTAGAATTAAAATATCAGTAGCACCCTTGTACTAAAGAGTAAAAGAGTGTACATGGTTAGAAGGAATTATACTCAATTGAAGCATTGCCTTTCAAGAACAGTAACTTTGTATTGGTCAATGACAATTATGCATTTACTCTAGAGTCTAGAGTGACATGTGCCACTCCTGTTAGAGCTTTGATATCCCATGCCTTTGGCATGTTAAACCAAAATACACCTAGAACCTTTATAATATAGATATTTCATTATTGAGACAATCTTATTTCTTTCATAATGATAATCACAATCTAGTTATAAAAATAAGGCTACTGAATAAAATATTCGTCATCTTCGTAAGAATAAAATAATTATTCAATCCAGTTATAATATTTCTTCGATATGTTGAAGAATCCAGAATCCTCGCTGTTTATGAATCTTTTCGTTCTTGAAAAGTTCTCCATGCGTTTCTCTTGGTTAAATGTTTCAATCATTTAAATGGACCTGAGTGTAACTGATTATCAACTTGAAATGTTTTTTTTTTAAATGTTGAGAATTTAATTAGGATGTGTGTAGAGATTTTTTTATAATTTGATTCAATCACATAGGAATTATTACTTTTTTGTGTTTTGCAAAATTGATTTTAGTAAAAATTAATTTGGAAGTAAAGTGATGTATATTATTTACATGTTTTCAGTATTTTTATTTTAGAAGCAAGTCAGTAGGAGAATATTGATCTAACATAATCTGCCTAAAGTTGGTTCAACTCAAAAGATTATCATCACTAGATTTCAGAGCATGCAAGGTTGTTTCTTTTCTTAGTATTGAACATGGGAAAAACCACAAGGAGATGCATGATGTTAGTTATCAATTTTGATGTCATTCCTTTTGTGATCATTAACTCTTTGAGCCAAGATTTATACCATGTGTGAACTGAAATTTGCATTGTCACTCATATGAAGCAAGATCTGATGGGTTTTTTCTCACCCTCTCTTTTAGCCTCGGGGTGACAGGGTAGGGGAGATTGATCTGTTAGGAAATTATAATGTATTGATTTTAGTATTGTTGTCCTGTATGATGTTGATACTGCAATCCATCTGCATATTCCAGGGTAATGAGTTTTTCAAGCAGAAAAAGTTTAAGGAAGCTAGATCTGCTATTCAAGGAGCATTGCCTTATCCTTCAATCTCTTGACGTGTATATAATTATTATAATTAGAAAAATTGTTCTTACTTCTTAGATAACTCATGACTTTGATATATCCACTTTTCTTATTTAAAATGGTGCCGCTAAGCTTATAGATTTATTGACATTGTTATGTCCTAGAAGCTGTCACTAATTGGTTTATTAGAAATTAATGTATTAGTAGTTGAGTGATACCCACCTATGTCTTCATATTCTCAAAAATACTATGTGTTGTAAGTTTGTTTGGCGAAAGAAGATTGAGCGTGATTTTGTTTATTAGTTATCAATTGTCATTTTCATCTATTGGAAGAGAAGAAAAGGCACTTGAGAAAGCACCAGATGAAGATGAAATGGTAAGTCCATTCTCATAATTTGCTATTAGTTATCAATTGTCATTTTAATTTATTGGAAGGAAAGTTTTATGTTACCACACAACACTCATGTTTCTCGGTGGTGTCTATTTGTGGTGGCTAACTAGTTATATGTTAATATGACATGCCAATTATTCCCATCCTTATAAGTGCATAAACTATGTTATCTTTTGCTCATTCTCTCTCATAGACACTGTTAGCTATAGAATGTGACGAGCTGAGTTCCACGACTGAGAAAAAAAGAAGTTCCTTGAATTCATTTTATTTATTGTTGCTTTTTATTATATAATTTGAAATCTGGTAATTAAGACAATTTCATATGCAGTTTCATTTTTATCAAAGCAAGGTTAGATATGAGATTAGATTGCGTGAAGGGAGTGCTAGGCCGATTGATATCCTAACCAAGCACCTCAATGGATCTGATGATTTGGATGTAGAAATAAATGAACCATACATGGTGTTCGAGGTTAATATTTAGATCTATAGCAATTCATATCTCCTTTTCCTTTAACTGATCGAAATTATGATGTAATATATTATAGCCCTTGAAAACTTATTGAACCTTTTCCTTAGTATGATTAAAGATTTCCAGCTTTAAATGTTAATATTATTTGACAATTTAAATAACAATTTCACTATATGGTGCATTAGTTGACAGTAAAGGATATGGAAGAACTTCGTGATGACATCAGAATACATCTGGACCTTGACAGGGCCACACCCACCCATGTAGATTATTGGTAGGTATCATCTTTATCATCTATGACTTCACTTGCTGTTATGTTGCTTAGGATTAGGAGGATGACATGTTATGTTGCTCCTGTTTCTTCATTTGTGATTTCAGGAGACATCAATTGAATTGGTGGTTATTGATGAGGATGGGAATGTGCAATCTGTGTGTGATCAGCCTGTCTTTGGCACCATCAAAGATCTTGCCATATTACCCTGGAATGAGAAATTTTGTGTCGCACATTATCTGCTGTGTGTTACTCATTTCATTACTGTGGTTAACTGTGCTCTCTGTCAGTATAGGCTGTTAGCATATTTTCTAAATAATTAGCAGAAGGTACCAATGCTCTTTAATCTCATTCCTGTACATCTTCTGCTTTTCAAAGATTTACTTTTGGACATTTTATTATGTATCTTTGATGTGTGCAACAAATGTATTGACTAATGACAGAGTTGATGGCCTTCGAAACTACTTAGATGTTTCACTACCTAGCAGAACTGCTCAGGTTGATAATTTTGTTGTTGTTACATGATACTTTATTCCCAATATATCATAGTTATACAATCAAATAATTGAAATATATCTAAGTTGAAGTTTATTTTTTCTAGGTTCTCATTAGCTCTTTTTCAGTATCAATAACTATCACCAATAAGGAAAAAAGAAAAGTAAAACTAATCATATTTGATTTTATTGTGCATCCCATTTATTGCATTATGGGCAGTTCACAGATAAATGCAAAAAGGTTTAAAACACTAATTATCTTATTTTATTGAACTCTATTCTTTGGGTTGGAAATATTGTTCTCTTTTGATGTATGGGCTCATACCATTCCAGTGCCTTTTATGTAAGATAATTTGTTACTCCTTTACATTATACTATGATATAGTTATGTATGTCTCTTTCTCCTTTTCATTATTTTCTAGCTAGGCACAACAAGCTAATCATTAGTCTTACGAAATTAAACTGTTTGGTACACAATAGGAAGTAGCTGATGTAACACCCTCCTAATTCATTATATCTATGCATTTTCTTATAACTATGCATTCTTAAACAAATGACTAAAATGCCCTTGGACAATTTCACAAATGACAGTTAGGTCCCTAAGATAAATGACTAAAATGCCCTGAACATTTGTACAAATGACCAAAATATCCTTTTAGCTCTGATAAGGTCAGATAACTTCAGTAAGAGTATGGAAGCATGACAAAAGTCTGGTATGC
>PYAF01003905.1:0-10662 GCA_007407185.1 Glycine tomentella | reverse complement strand
CACATTCACTCTAGTTCTCTCTTTCAATTACACTGAGCACACACCCCACCCCAATTTCGTGTATCTCAGTGATCCTCAACTGTGGGATATCAGTCACCATTGATATTCTCATAGTTACAGAGTTAGAGTGATCAAACAGTAATCATACAGTGCTTTCGTGCTGTACACTTGTGTTCTAAATATCATACAGAACATTGGCGCCGTCTGTGGGGAACGTTAAATTTCGAGTCCCACACCTTTCAACGATGGTTAACACGAGAAATAGCCATTCTGTACCACGTTCAAAGATGCCGAACAGGGAGATTTTCCTACCGGAAAACCAGAACGTGGCGCGGAGAGAAGAAGTACACGTGACCGAAGCCGTATCCGACGAGGCTTCCTCGCCCGCCCAGACAGACCAGCAGAGGACTCCTATTGCACGGAGGATAGGGCAGGAGGGCGAGCTCGGAGGACAGCTAGTCGGCAATGGCCTCAATTCAATCTTAACTCGAATTGAGAACATGGAGAGACGACAGAACTTACAAAGACAAGACGACATCCGAAACATCACTCGTCAAATCGAGGAATGTAATGAAGAATGGAGACGTGCCGAGATGCAGCGAACGGCACAATTGGAACAACAATTACGAATCCTAATCTACCGCGTAAAGTCGTCAAATCCTGAGGGCAAAACGCAGGATTTGAGGACACATCTAAACCAAAGGAGGAGTACAGACCCGGAAAATCAAAGGCGGACAGAGCAGCCACCGGATCTGAGAACTCAAATAATTCAGAGACGCGACGCCGATCCAGGAGATCAAAGGAGGACAGAGGAGCCAGTTTGGAGTCCAGTCCGAACACGAAACGAGACACGTGATGAGGTCGATGTAGAACAAATCCCCGACGACAATCCTAGTCGACGGATAAGTAATGAGAAGGTTCCGCAGGAGGATAGACACGGCAAGAAGGAAGAACAAAATTTCTGTCAGAAGACGGGGCCCATATACCGTCGGAAATACAGTCGGGGGCATCAAAATAACAGCCCTTTTGTGGACGACATTGTGAAAGCCCGATACCTGGACGATTTTGATGGATCTTTTCTATCAAAATACGACGGAACACAGGACCCACAAGTGCATATCTCGAATTCGATTTGCAAATGTGTGTCAGGGGAATTGACGTGGTTTCATACCCTCCCGCCTAGGTCGATCAAAAATTTTGAAGATTTCGGACAGAAGTTCCTGTTAAACTTTGCAACCAGCAAAAAGCAGCCGAAGTCCGAGTTCACTCTGGGCAAAGTCAGACAGCTACCCGGAGAAACCTTGCAAAGCTATTTGGATAGGTTTAAAGAAGCGGCCCTGCAAGTCGAGGGGTTGGAGGAGAGAGTCCACGTATATTTAATATCAGCCGAACTCGACGGTTCATCAAGATTCGCCAAGTCTATATACAAAGACCCGGTGAAGTCGTTGATGGAGTTTCGTGCTCGCGCGAAGAAATATTTGGAGCTAGAACAAATGGAGGTCGTCAACAACCCTGGACGAGGAAAAGAGCATCATGATAGGAGGAGTCCGCCCCCAAAGAATAGAGGATATCCCGAGAATCGAACTCGGAATCACGAACCAAGATCCCGGCCAGGAAGATATGAAAACAAATACGAGAAGTACACCCCACTGAACGTGTCCCGGTCACAGATTTGGAAGGAAGTTGCATTTACAGAAATGAAGAAAGTGGAACGTCCTCGCCCCGTTTTCAACAAGGCCGGATTGGATAAGTCACGATTCTGTGAGTTCCATAACGGACCCGGGCACACTACTGACCAGTGTTGGGACTTGCGGGATGCGATTGAAAAGTTCATTCGGGAAGGAAGGCTAAAACAGTACGTCATCCGGACACAAGGAAGGAAGAACAAACGCAAAGGAGAAGAAAGTCAACGAAAAGACGAAGGAAAGAAACCCCGGGAAGATAATGACGAGTTCCCGGAGCCCGAATTTGAGTGCAATGTAATCTCGGGAGGTATGGGTGGTGGCGGCGACACCTCCACTCAAAGAAAAAAATACTTGAAAGAAGTATTGTCGGTCCAGGCACAATCCAGATTCAAAGCCAGAATCGGAAAGCCAGAACCTCCACTCCTGTACTTTACCGAACAGGACATGGAGGGAGTGGTACCCGAACATGAAGACGGATTGGTCATATCAGCAACGGTGGGAAACTGCAGGGTAAGAAGAATGTACGTAGACAATGGGAGCTCCGCCGACATTATCATGTTGACTGTGTTCCGGAAGATGAAGTTGGATGTAAAAAACTTGAAGCCCTGCAAGACGATGCTGATTGGCTTCAACGGCGGCAATACAAACGTGATGGGATCCATCCGTCTACGACTAACCCTAGGAACGAGAGAATCGTACAAATCCGAAGAAGTGGAATTCGTCGTGGCAGATTTCCCATCCCAGTACAACATGATATTGGGAAGACCGACTATCCATAAATGGGACATCCTAATGTCCACTAAACATCAGAAACTCAAGTTCGTGGGCAACAACAGACAAGTAGTGACTATATGTGGCGACCAGAAAGAATCACGACAGTGCTATTACGACACGGTTCGTAAGAGTGAGAAAGATACCGACGACAACGGTTCAAACTGAGTACGTTCCGTTAACGTCGTGGAGTTGGATATGCGAGAAGCCCCAGATGAATGGAGACCAGAACCCGTGGAGAAAGTCGAGCAGGTTGTAATCGGAGACTTAGCCGATCAGGTGACCAACATTGGGGGGACTTAGAACCCGAGCAAAGGGACACGCTGATCCATTGTCTGAAGAAGAATATCGACATATTCGCGTGGAAGGCGTCAGAGATACCAGGCGTCGACCCTGCTTTTTGTAGCCACAAATTGGCCATGTACCCGGGATCGAAGCCGGTAGAGCAGAAAAAACACAAGCTGGGGCCGGAGAGAGCACAGGCTTTGCGGGCGCATATCGATGAACTGCTACAGGCAGGCTTCATACGCGAAGTTCAGTATACCACTTGGTTGTCGAACGTTGTAATGGTGTGAAAGCCGAATGGAAAATGGAGAGTGTGCACCGACTACACTGATTTGAACAAGATGTGCCCGAAAGACGCCTATCCCATGCCAAATATCGACCAGCTGGTCGACAACTCATCCGGGTACAAAGTATTGTCATTTATGGACGCGTTTTCCGGATACAATCAAATTCCTATGCACCCGGACGACCAAGAAAAAATGGCATTCATCGGCGATAGGGCTAATTATTGCTATAACGTCATGCCATTCGGTCTCAAGAACGCAGGGGCCACATACCAAAGGATGATGAACACAGTTCTCGAGCTATAGCTCGGGCGAAATATTGAAGTTTACATAGATGACATGATTGTCAAGTCGACAAATGATAACAGACACGTCGAAGATCTCAAAGAAACCTTTGATCGGCTACGAAGATTCAGCATACGGCTCAATCCGTTAAAATGTTCTTTTGGAGGCGGGGCTGGAAAATTCTTGGGTTTCATGCTAACACACCGGGGAATAGAAGCCAACCCGGATAAGTGTCGCGCCGTGTTGGACATGCAATTCCCGACGAGTAAGAAAGAAGTCAAACAATTGACGGGTCGAATAGCCGCCCTCACCCGATTTATGCCGAAGTCAGCAGAGAAGGCATTGCCATTCTTCAAGATGTTGAAGAAGCAGGCCGTCATAGAATGGAACCCGGAGTGTGAAGCCGCTTTCACCGACATGAAGAAGTCATTGGCGTCGCCCCCAGTACTATCGAGGCCGAAGACAGGAGAAGTACTGATCATGTACTTGTCGGTAGGCGAAGAAGCAGTAAGTGCAGCCTTAGTAAGAGAAGTAGATTCTACGCAGAAGCCAGTATATTTTGTGAGCCGAGCATTACGCGACTCCGAGTTAAGGTACCAGAAGTTAGAAAAACTTGTTTTCACTCTAATCGTCGCCGCCAAAAAGCTACGCCCATATTTTCAGAGTCACACTATTATTGTACGGACAGACCAGCCAATCCGACAGGTGTTACACAAACCGGATTTGGCGGGAAGACTGACCCATTGGGCAGTCCAGTTGTCCGAGTTTGATCTGAAATTCGAGGCTCGTCACGCGATTAAGTCCCAAGCATTGGCAGACTTTGTACGAGAACTCACCCCTCATAATCCGAGGGTGGACGACTGGTGGATTCTGTTCGTAGACGGGTCCTCCAATAAGAAAGGGAGTGGAGCCGGAATTATAATCGAGAACCCGGAAGGAGTAGCTACGGAAATATCACTACAGCTAGGTTTCTCGACTTCAAACAATCAGGCCGAGTATGAGGCTTTGATCGCCGGATTGGTGCAAGCCAAAGAACAGGAGGCCCGTAACGTCAAGGTTTACACGGATTCACAGCTAGTTGCGTCACAAATCGAATGAAGATACCAGGTGAAAGGGCCTTTGTTGGCCAAATACCTGAGTCGAGTAAAAGAATTGATGTCCGAGTTCGACGACATTACAGTGAGTCACATTCCTCGAGAAGAGAATACCCGGGCAGATATCCTGTCCAAACTGGCGAG
Organism: Glycine tomentella; assembly: GCA_007407185.1. Lineage (NCBI taxonomy): Eukaryota > Viridiplantae > Streptophyta > Magnoliopsida > Fabales > Fabaceae > Glycine > Glycine tomentella. Next base: position 6,114 of record PYAF01003905.1, on the reverse strand, counting down.
CACCAAAAAACCCGGGAATAACCGAACAGTGATTCAACAGCAAACGATGCAGCCGACGTGCGTAATGATGATTACCACGAACCAGGATTGGCGACGTCCAATAGTACACTTTCTGGAGAGGGGAACCTTGCCAGACGACGATGTAGAAGCCCGACGACTAACGCGAATGTCAGCCATGTACACGATGGTCGACGGAGAATTATACAGAAAGGGGTTGCATAGCCCTTTGTTGGTATGCGTGGCCCCAAACCGAGTCGACTATATCCTATCCGAGATTCATGAAGGAATCAACGGACAGCATATGGGGGGCCGGGCACTGACGAGAAAGGCACTACGGGCTAGATATTTTTGGCCGACAATGAGCGCAGATGCCACAAAACATGTGAAATCCTGTGAAAACTGCCAGATGCACGCGTCAAGGATTTTGTCCCCGCCAGAAGAATTGCAATCTATTTCGGCGCCATGGCCATTTTACAAATGGGGCATGGATCTGTTGGGACCATTCAAGCCGGCGGAAGGACAGATGAGGTGGCTGATAGTCGCTGTGGATTACTATACCAAGTGGATTGAAGCAGCTCCATCAACCACCATCACGTCGGCCCGAGTACAGAAATTTTTTGAAAGAAATATAATCTCTCGTTTTGGAATTCTCGGAGAAATAATTACCGACAATGGAACCCAATTCATGGACAAAGGATTCCAGGAGATGATGACTAATTTCCAAATCCGACACCGGTTCGCATCCGTAGAGCACCCCCAATCCAACGGACAAGCTGAGGCCGCAAACAGAATAATTCTGGAGGCTCTGCGGAAACGAATGCATGAGGCCGGGTCGACTTGGGTAGAACAATTATACTATGTCCTATGGGGGATCCGGACTTCGGTCCAATCATCAATCGGGGAGACACCATTCCGCATGACATACGGAAACGAAGCAATGATCCCAGTCGAGGTCGGACAACAATCGTGGCGACGAAAACAAGCATTGCAATCCGAGGAGGAAACAAACAATGAAGTCTTAGCCCTGGAGTCGGTAGTCGTCGAGGAAGTCCAGGCAGCAGCGCACAACAGGGAACTAAGCTGAAACAACAGATGGCACGCGCCTATAATAAAAAGGTGGTTCCGCGGGAATTCGAAGAGACCGATTTGGTACTACGACGTGCCGACATCGGAAACAAGAATGCCCGGGACGGAAAATTTGCGGCAAACTGGGAGGGCCCATACCGGGTCACTAAAAAATTAGACAAAGGAGCATACATGTTGGAAACGTTACAAGGCAAGCCAGTCAAACGAACATGGAATGCTGACAAGCTGAAGAAATACTACAGCTAACGCTGTCGACCTCCTTTTAGTAGGGGTATGGACCCGGAAAGTGTTGAATCCGAACCCATATGGTCCCTATTCATCAGGGGTACACAAGGAAGCGTGACAATGACATCTCGCTATCGAGGGTAGGGACTCGGAATGAAATTTTTCGAGCCCATATGGTCCTCTTTCGCGACGATGACAGTGTTAGGAAATATTCACTCCGAAGCATTGGCTTTCCGAGCACATGATGTTTATCTTTGAATAAGTTGTATCGTTGTAATCCTAAAGTGTCGATCCGATCCTACCCGGTACTCGGACACACATATTATTGTAACAACGAATATCAATGCAAAGTATTATCGATTGTTATACGTTTTGAGTCATTATGCATGATTTTGAGGTATGACTACGACTATATATGATATGCTAACCGACTCTGATCAGGCCGGATAACGAATTCATTAGCAGAGTTGTATATAGTCAGATACATATGAAACGACAAATAATATACTCGAATAGATGGTCGTTGGAACCAAAAGGATGCGTGCGCACAACAAAGGAAATTGTTCCAGGCACCGGGCCCAATAAAGGAAATTAAATTGTTCCGGGCACCGGGCCCAACAAAGAAAATAAATACAAGTTATAAACCGGCATTCCGGCCCTTCATTCCTAGGAAGCTGCGGAATCAGCACCAGGTTGTGACGTGGCGGCATCGGGAACGGTTTCGGCGGCAGTAGCAGCGGGGTCGGCGGGAGTAGTAACATCGGGGTCGGCAGGAGCGGCGGCCTCAACAGGAGCAGCAGGGGTCTCAACTTCCATTGCTTCCGCCGCGGAAGTTTCGGACGCTGGAGGAGGGAAAAATTGACCGTCCTCAACATAAGCCAAGAAATGCATCCCGGCAGTAGTGAGGGCCACTCGAGGATTCAGAAAATTTATTTGCTCAAGGGCGTTGCTGAAACCCTCCTCGGCGGCGGCACGGAGACTGGCTTTCATAGCGGCCAACTGACCCTCATAATTCTGAACACAGGCTTCTTTATCAGCCTTGACAGAATCCAAATTTGAGGTCAGCATGGCCACCTTCTGGTCCGCAGCCTCAAGAGAACTTTGTGACCGAGCCAGCTCTACCCGCAACGAGGCCGACTCGGCTTGAGACTTGAGTAGCTCCTCCCTCAGCAGCTTGGCCTCCATCGCCGATTGCGTCTGGAGGGAAGTAAGTTGAGCCTCAAGGGAAACAAGCGCCGAACAGGCCTTGTCCTTCTCCCCCAAGGCCTTATCCTTCTCCTCCAGAGCCTTCTCCTTCTCCTCCAGAGCCATCCCATATCTGCGACGACAACACTTAGAAATATTTCTATTGAACAAATAAAGACCAAAAAGTTATTGAAGGAACACTTACTTTGCCCGGACCGACGTAAGAACCCGAGCCAAAGAAGCACTCCGATATGCGTACTCCTCGATCTTGACCATCTCGTCCAGCTCCTCACCGACCGGGGCACCCGGGTTGCCCAAATAAGAAGGGGGCTTGGTCAAACGGACCAATGTCTCAGTAACCCCCTTTTTCCACAAGTTCTCCGAGCGATCACGTGCCCGGAGATCCTCGGAGTCGGAAGGGGAAGCATAGCGTGTCTGGTTTCCGGTCACAGTGAGGTCCACAGTGTCGACCACTGTGACCGGATTCAAAGTCGGAGGAGGGGTTGGCTGCGCAGTCGGCGGGGCAGTCGGCGGGGCATCCAGCGCCAAAACTGGGGGGCCGTCATCGAAAAACGCCCTGTAGGTAGGACCGCCCCGTCTCTTGGGCGCGCCTCCACGGTTGTCATCGGCGGGCCTCTTGCCCTTGCCCTTGGCCTCGGTCGGCTTAGAAAGGCGGGGCGCGTCGGTCTTAGCCCTTGGAGGAGGTCGGGATCCCATGCCGGCTACAATCAGGAAAAGACAACAAGATTAGCACAAGTACAAACACAAGTCAAGAAAATATAAGTACCAAAGCAGACCAGTCCGACGTCCGCTGCCGATGTAGTCAGAAGTCTTGGGCTGACCATGAGCGCCCACAAATTCAGAAATAACGAAGACGGAGGAGGCGTCCGAGTCGGACAATTCCTCCTCGACAAAACTATAATTGGAGTTATCCTGTTTGTAATGATCATGTGACCAGTACAAAGGAAAGACCCACTCCACATCGGAAGACTCGGGCCCGGACAAGAAAAAGGGTTGACAATGGGGCGACGCGACAACTTTGAAATACTTGTCTTTGAAGCCCCGGAACGAATCCGAAAAGGGCCCAAAGAGTTTTCTTGAACTCTGACTACGGAAGGAAATCCACCCCTTCCGCTTAGAAGGTTCCCTACTCGTCCTAGGGGTATGGGGAGAATAGTAATAAAAGAAAAGGGGGATTGTGCACGGGATTTTCAAATCCGAGCAGAATAACTCAAAACAACGGAGAAAACCCCAACTATTCGGATGGAGCTGGGAAGGAGCTACCCGGAGGTGATTCAAAACTTCAATTTCAAAAGAAGAAAAAGGGAAGGTAATACCTATTTGGGTTACTACGTCTTGGAAAAAGAAGAAGAAGTTAGGATCATTACCCTCCCGTCAAGCACAAAGTGGCTCGCCGGGTAGGGGAGCCTGCAAGACGAATCCGTCCTGCCTCCCCACTGGGGTCGACAGTATACTATGGAGGCCAAGAGTGGAGGAGGTTCGAAGAATTTCGTGAGTCACCCAGGGAAACCTAGACGCTAACGCTGGGGAGACCTCAGACTGAGACTCGACAGAAGCAGATTCGTCCACTGTGTCGGGAGTAACACCCATTATACCTACGAAAATGAAGTAGGAAAGTAAGTTAGTAAAATGTACCTGGAGACAACTCATTAAAATCACAAGAAACTGAGGCCGAAACCCCGCCGACGATAGGATGGGCGGGCCGCCCAGGTTGCGATCCCTTGGAAGCAGGACGCAAAACAGGGTTGTGACGACACATTCCAAGGATTGAATCTGCAACGTCGTCGGATCCCAGTTGGATAAAATTAATGGCCTCGGACACACAGTTCATGCAGGCCTCGTACTCAATAGTCATCACTTCATCCGAGGATGAGTCGTCCCCGGAACAAGGAGAAGGGCTAGCCGGAGTATTGGGATTACGACTAGAAACGACTAAAGAGAGATTTTGGGGGTTACCAAGGTCAACATTGGGCCCAAGAAAAGAAGGGCCCAAAGAAGGCGCAGTCCTAGAGGAGATAGGACTGGATACTATCGGGCTGGGAAGTTTCGGGTCAGGATCTACAGGACCCGAATGAAGTGGAAGAGAGGAAGGAGATGGACCACCAAGAGAGGCGGCGGTTCTTTGCCTTTTGGAAGAAGAAGAACCGCCTGTATGGCGGCGCAGGGGGTCACTTGGGTTCTCCCCCGCCGGGAGCGGAAGGCCGTATAACAGCCAAGCGGAACGCGGCCCAAATTTACGGCGAATCTCTGCCTCTTCTTCAGGGGTGAATTTCATAGTATTTCAAGGATGAATAGTTACATAATGAATTGAACAAAGGGGAAGAAAAATGGCGAAACCTAAGAACCCAGAAAACGTGAAGAAAAACTCAAGAATCAGAAAAAAGCCAGGAACGGAACTATGAAGCAACCCTAAGAGAGGATGATATCGATAGAACTTCAACAATGCAAAAATAATAAATGAAGCAGAAAGAGAAGGGAAGAAGATACCAACCTGGTAGTAACAAGAGATTGAAGACGATGTGAAGATGAATGGGAAGATAAAGAGAAAAATTCCAGAAGGCGCAAAGAAACACTCGAGAGGACTTTGAGAGAAAAAGAGGAAGTGACAGAGAAAAAGTACAGGCAGAAATGGCAAGTGATGGAGTAATAGGCACGAAAAGACACTTTTGAATTTAAAATTCGAAAAAGTGAGGGCAGTTTTCAATAACCGCCAGAATAAAAGAAACGGTTCAGTTGTCAAACTGAAACGACACAAGGACATTATGGTAAAAACACATCACGGGCAATCATCACCAGGTCAGTGAAGGGACGGACGCATTAAATGCATTAATTGCCTTTAATGGCAAAGAATAATAACCGGCACAGAGGTGGAAGTCTAGGAGCCTCGCAAGACTCAAAGGACAAACGTCTGGGGGCAGTCTTTCCAGGGACGGCTGTTCGGGAAAAAATTTAAACCGAATCAGCTTTGTGCCACAAATCCGGGCACAATCCTCTGGAGAGGCAGGGTCAACAATGTTTCTTTCCTGAACAGCTGTACGACTCCGACTTCGAATGTCGACTATACAGGATAATTACCGGGGTCGTCCACAAAGTGTCCGGATAAAGTATACCCGGATAAACGAGGACGGAGGATTGTATCCGCTCCGTATAACGACGGATGAATGTACTCGGAGAGATCGTCAACCCAACAACGATGGTGTCGGAGAAAGCATCCCGGCTACCGAGTGTACTCGGCAACCGGGCTGGGGGGCAACTGTTCTGGAGTTGTAAGTGGGCTTACATTAAGGCCCAATTGGTTGCAATACGTTATTGAGATTCAACGAATGTGGACCGAGACTCAGTCCACTCAGGTAGTTACTAACGTACAGGTGGAGGCCGGAAATATAGGAAACCACTCCCGCACGATGCAGTTAGCCAACGGTCAGGTATTTTATCTATAAATATGACTTGCTCGTTGGTGAAAGGTACACATTCACTCTAGTTCTCTCTTTCAATTACACTGAGCACACACCCCACCCCAATTTCGTGTATCTCAGTGATCCTCAACTGTGGGATATCAGTCACCATTGATATTCTCATAGTTACAGAGTTAGAGTG
>PYAF01003904.1:207967-224950 GCA_007407185.1 Glycine tomentella | reverse complement strand
CAAAGTCTGAGTATTTATAGGGCTAGACCTCTAATAAACCCCTAAAAACGTAGGTTTAGGCCTATTTACGGAAATATCAAAGCCCATTACATGAAAACAACAAAAGGAAAGCTGCAGTACCATTTTAAATGAAAATAATCGATTAAAACGAATCGTAATCGATTAAAACAGAGCGTTCTGCACTGTGTAATCGATTACAACAACGTCATAATCGATTACAACAAACAAATAATCGATTACAGCAACGAAATAATCGATTAAAATAGACAGACAGAAAAACAGACAGACACAGACAACATTTGCATTTTAATCGATTACAGACACATTTAATCGATTAAAACAGACAGCAAATGCTTATTACAACAGACAAGACTTTTTTGATGTGTTTTCATTGAATTTGGTGTGCCTCTTCATGCTTGTCCACAAGATATAAGGCATTTTTGATGTGGTCTTGAAGGGCTTGAGTTCTAGTTCTTGTCATGGGTCCTTCAAAGCTCACCAAAGGAAGTGCTTCAAGCTCTCCTTCTAGACCTTTGGCTTGTAATGGACCTCCATCATCATGATCCTTAGATAGTCCTCTATCAGACGTTGAGTCCTATGAAATGTGCAAGACTGAGGACGTTGAGTCCTATGAAATGTAAAATGTTGAGGACGTTGAGTCCTATGAAATGTAAAAAACTGAGGACGTTGAGTCCTATGAAATGTAAAACGCTGAGGACATTAAGTCCTATGAAATGTAAAACACTGAGGACGTTAAGTCCTATGAAAATGTAAAAAATTGAGGACGTTGATGTTGGTTTCAAAGGAGTCAATTGAAGAATGGACAAAGAATCAAGCTTAGTTTTGAACTTTCAACATGCCTTGAAGTCTTGAAGATTAATTTGTGATTAAATGTAAAAGGGAGAAGCATTTCTGGTGATTCAAGTGCATTGCATTAATATCATTCATTAAGTCAATTCGTTTGAGTAATAGAATTCACAAGACTTTGATAAATTGTTTAAGTTTCATAATTAAATCAAAGGTTTTTGGAAAAATAAGTTTTCTACTGATTTAATCGATTACTTTAACGTGATAATCGATTATTTTGTTCTTGGTTATTCTGGAAAACTTTTCAAGAACAATGTAATCGATTACGTATCGATTTAATCGATTATTTTACCTTGGTTCACATATAAACTGCCTTGATGAACATTTTAATCGATTACCAATGAGCTGTAATCGATTACATAGGCTAAAACAAAAAAAAATCACCTTCCTGTCTTAATCGATTACCAAAGACAGTAATCGATTATATCATATGCCTATGCTTACATGTTTTGCTTCATTAATTGATTACCAGAATCCGTAATCGATTACATAGTGTATTTCAAATTTGTGAAGCTTCCTGTCTTAATCGATTATACAGTGTATTTCAAGTTTATAAAGCTTCCTATATTAATCGATTACATATCGAAATAATCGATTATTTTGTTCGTTGCTTCAATCCAGATTTCTATAGAACACTTTAAACGATTACATGCTTGATTTAATCGATTACATAAGTGAAATAATCGATTATTGGGCGCGTTTAATCGATTACTGACAGTTACAAAAGTTTGTTATAAATAGATCCCTTGCTCAGCTCATTTGGTAACTTGATCAATTCGTATTCTGAGCCTACATAAGCTTTCTAAACATATTCTTAGTGATTTTCTGGGTTCTATGAGTGCTTGTCTTCATTAAAACACTTATGGGTCTTTAAGTGATTTTTGAAGCAAGAAGATTCTTTTAGAAGGTTAAGGAAAGAGATGTTCTGAGTTTGTTTTCATCATTCAACCTGGTATATTCATTCATGGGCATATCATTCATTGGATTATCAGGTGTTTTCTTTCCTTAAACTCAGTGGTTGTAATTCTTTTCTGAATTTGTATTATTGGCTATTGTAATTGGGTTTCTTGCTTGTAAACTAGAGATAGGGTTTCTCTAGGGGTTGTGTTGAGTAGTGTTCTCTGTGGGGTTGTCTCTAAGAATCCAATAGTGTTTTAGATTTCTGAACTTTATCTAGGGTGGATAAAGAGAGACTTTGTAATTACTTGTAAGAACAGAAAATTGCAATAGTGGAACTCCATTCTAGTGTTGAGTGGAAGAAAACTGGATGTAGCTTCATAGTGTTTGAAGTGAACCAGTATAATTTTGTGTGCTTTGATATTGATTTCTCTTTTGATTATATTCTGTTCAACTTGCTTGTCTTGCTTTGTTTATTAATTCAATTTTGAGCTATTGGATACCTTGGACTGAACATTTGATTGAATAAAGTTTCTTGGTTTCAAAAGTGATAAAGATCCTAAGGGAAACTCTGATTTTGTCTAAGAAATTTTAATTTACCAAGCCTAACCAATTCACCCCCTCTTGGTTAAGTGTGAAGTGTTCCTATATTTTACAGTTGAGTCCTATGAAAATGTAAAAAACTGAGGACGTTGAGTCCTATGAAATGTAAAATGCTGAGGACGTTGAGTCCTATGAAAATGTAAAAGGCTGAGGACATTGAGTCCTATGAAAATGTAAAAGGCTGAGGACGTCGAATCCTATGAAAATGTAAAAGGCTGATGATGAGTCCTATGAAATGTGAAAATCTGATGATGTTGAGTCCTATGAAATGTAAAAAGTTGAGCACGTTGAGTCCTATGAAATGTAAAAGGCTAAGGACGTTGAGTCATATGAAATGTAAAAGGCTGAGGATGTTGAGGCCTATGAAATGTAAAACACTGAGGACGTTGAGTCCTATGAAATGTAAAAGGCTGAGGACATCGAGCTTCAACATTCTAGGACTAGGTGAGCCTAAATTGTGCAATGCTCATAACGTTCTTTCTCTTTTGTTATACTTTGCTAGTATTTTTTTTTTGAAAAACACAGATTGACTGTTTCTTTCTAAAAGATGTGATGATTCATGCAAACTCATCCTGTCTTTTACAGATATCTTCGGAGACTCCCTCAGAGTGTATTTTTTTTGTTTGGTCCAATTGCTTGGCAATTTTGGAAGATGGCAGTGGAGCCATTTGACATTTAATCAATCAATTGAAATATTGATTCCAAGGTTTGTCCCTTTCTTTAAAAAAAAAAAATGATTACTCTACACAGCTAGGAAATATAAGGCTTCAGGATTGACTGCGTGAATCATTGAATGGTGACAATGGATTGTTACACTTTGGTATATGAATAAGTGAAACTTTCCTAATTTAAGATCATAGAGGGATGCCATAAGTCCATCAATCCCGTTGAAGTCTGATGATATAGGCTGATCCCAAAAGGATTTATGCAACAAAACTGCCCTTGGATTTGAATGGAACGCTAGGAACTCTGCATGAGCGACTGAAGTTGAATGGACCCCAATTGCCTTTGGGCATCTTCCACGAGTTGAATGAGTTTCTCAAATGTGCAAGTGCGAATCTCAAGATTCTTTTTTTTAACCATCACAAGTGTGTGTGTGTTTCATTCCAGAATCCAAATTGAAAAGCGAAATTAGGCCTTCATTGATCCACATGGGCTTTATTGGGCTTGTAACGTGGTCAGGGGTTAAGAGGGCTATGTAAGAAAGGTTAGAAAAGCTCAAAGAGTGTTTAAGGGTTATATAGAGTAAGAACCTTGAGTGCTTTGCTTGTACTTTTATTCATTTTAGCTTTTTGGGTTGGGCTTTACTCCATTTATCTTATACATTGAGCATCATTACACTTTTGTGCCTTCCTTGCGAAATTTGGAGAACTTTTATCTCTTTTTGCTTTGCTCGCCCTTGGCGGATTTGCTTTCTTTAATGATATTTGGGGCCCAACCTAGAGCTTAGTAAACCTCATGCATATGTTGCTTGCATTGCTCTTCCTATGAGTTTGGCAGTGGTTCCTACTCTAGGGTTTCTCTTTTTTTTTTTTAAAAAAAAAACAATTATACTTTGGCTCAAAGTGGGTAGCAAAGGATAAATTAGTGTTTGGGATGAAGAAACATGGCCATGTGTCATTTCAAATCTTAACTGGAGACTTTTACAATTTGGATTTTGGGACAGAACTTTTGATAAACAAACGCTCGTGATTGTGTTTCTTTATCTTTTTTTTTTTTTTACTTTCATTTGTTTATACATATATACCCTAACTTTTGCTTAGGCCACCCTTTCGGGTTTTCAACCTACCAGGTATGAACTTCTTATCTGCCCTTAGGTTCGCTTGGAGCTCGTGCGTGGTGTCTGTCATTGCCCCGATGTAGGGTTTGGAGGTATCTGCTGTTGTCGTCTGTCATGCCTTTGTAGCAAGAAGAGATGAAAAGAAAGGAAGAAATGAATGAAAAGAAGAAATGAAAGAAGTTGTGCAGGTTCTCGAAAGAGAATTTACAAGGGTGAGAAATATTTAAAATATTTTCAATTAACAGATTAAGTCAAATGACTCTCACTATTCACAAAACTTATAAAAAAACAAGATGAGGTCGCATGCATGTCTGCATTTATTATTTGATTTGAAACACAGTCAATCAAATGTTTATTCAATTTTACTCATTGCTTACAACACCACCACGAAAGGTGTAGAATGCGCCAATTTCTGATTGGACAGACTTGAAGATCAACTTTGGAGCGCAGGTCACATGAGCAAACAACCAACAACATATATTCATATTCCAGTGAAAGTCGAATAAATATGCAAAGATATAATTGTGAGGAAAATAAGAGATATGACATCAAATTCATCCATACTATTAACGTTGCGATTGTTGTTTACAATAATAGCATAAACATGAAAATCCTAATGAGTCCCTGGACACATCCAAAAGAAAACCTTCAAATTGCCCCAAGCATCACAAATAGTATTGCTTGATTACATCAGAATTCATAGGAGAAGGCAACTCTTCACCATCCATGTTTGTGAGTATCAGTACTCCACCTGAGAAAGTATTCTTCACCATAGAAGGTCATCTTTTCTCTTCAATTCCTATGTCTCTTGATCTTCTATAGCACTCACAGACGAACTCCCATGGTTTGCGAGTGGATTAGCTTGCACATTAGGATTGTCTTCCTAAAATTTCAGCCAACCTACATCAATCAAACTTTGCACCTTATGTTTCAGAGACATACAATGCTCAGTTGAATGCCCCGGGACTCCACCATGATACGTACATGTCACATTAGAGTTGTACCCTCGAGGGAATAGAGGTTGAAGAATCTTTGATGGGTTTATTGCTACCATTGCATTATTGATCAGACATGGGAGTAAGTCAGCATATGATTTTAGGATTGGGGTGAATTATACTGGCTTTCTTTCTAGGAAATTCCTTCCTTGGTTGGTGTTTTGGATTGTATTAGTGGTGGTATTTGGTATTGGCGGTGCAGTGGGTGGATTTTGTGGTTGATTGGGTGTTCTTGGTTGATAGGGTGGTGGATAGTTGGCAAGGTTGATATTAGTCGAGTAGTGATATTGTTGGAGAGGATATTGGTACAAGGGATTATAAAGGGCTTGTGGAAAGTTTGGCCATGTGGGAACAACAGTTATAACATGAGCTTCTCTCTCATTCCTCTCGCCACTCATCCCGAGTCCCCTATTACTAGGGTTCGCAGAAGCAACATGATTAAATTTTCCTTTCCTCCGACCTACTTCAATTCTCTCACCAGCAAACACTAGATCTGCAAAACTTAAAGGCATTTAACCTACCATTTTCTCGTAATAGAACACTGGCAATGTGTCCATTATCATGGTTATCATCTCTTTCTCCGCCATGGGGCTACTGTTGGATATAGGGGGAGCAACAAGAAGAGTGAAGCTTTTGACTTAGAAGAATGTTTTGAGCTTTTCACATGCCTTAAAGATTGAAATCCAAAATGAATTGTATGAGAAGTTAATCTGTTGATCCTTGCATTTGCATGCACATAATCATTTACATGCTTAAGTGTTTTCATTAAAGAATCAAAGCTATTTCGAAAAAGAACTAAATGGGTAATGTTTTTGGAAAAATGCAATTCTTCTGTTTTAATCGATTACACATCACTATAATCGATTATTTGCTTAAGTTTTAAATCTGGAAAAGCATTGAAGAACATTTTAATCGATTACCAAACATTTGTAATCGATTACATAGTGTAAATCGAAAGTAATACATTGTTGCTTTAATCGATTACCATATACAGTAATCGATTACACAAGCTATCTTGAAAATCATGTTTTCACTAGTTTAATCGATTACCATAGATTGTAATAGATATAAAACTTCACTGCTTTAATCGATTACAGCTCGATTTAATCGATTGTTCTGTTCGTTGTTAAACCCAAAAATCAGCCTTGAACACTTTTATCGATTAAGTGATAATTTAATCGATTACATGAGTCATTTTAATCGATTATTTGGTGTGTGTAATCAATTACAGTCTGTTACAAAAAGTTGTTATAAATATGTCCAAGGCTTGTCTTAAACTACAACTTGAATACTTCGAAATTTCTAAATACACAAAAGCTTTCTCAAAGTTCCAAAGTGATTTCTGGGTTAACTAAAGTCTTGTCCCACTTTTTAATATTCATGGGTTTTGAATGATTTCTTGGGCGAGAATTCTCAAAGAAGTTTTGGAGAGCATGTTCTGAAATCTATTTTCTCATTCAACTCTGATTGGTAAACAACATGCATTCATATTCATTGGATCATCAGGTTGTTTCTCTCCATAATCTTTGATTGTAATTTCATTTTTACAATTTTTGTTATTTAATGCTATTGTAAAGAGTTCTTTGAAGCTTGTTCTAGAGTAGTGTTCTCTAGGGAAGAACTAAGTAGTGTTCTCTTGTTCTTGATCATTAGGAGTCTAATAGGGTTTTAGATTTATATTCTTTATCTAGGGTTGATAAAGAGGGATTGTTGTAAAGCTTGTAAGAACAGAATTGTATAATATTGGAACTCTAATCTAGTGTTGATTAGAAGAAACTGGATGTAGCTTCTCTTGAGAAGTGAACCAGTATAAATTGCTTGTGTTGATTTTCATTACCTCTATCTCTACAAGTAATCTTGTTCATTTGTTCTTGGTGTTATTATCATTACTCAACAAGTTCTGTTTTGAGCTATTGATTTCTTGTGCTGAGTAATTTGATTGATTAAAAGCATTCTTGGTTTAAAAGTGATTAAGATCCTTTGACTCTGATTTTATAAATAATTTTAAAAGACCAAGTTTAAACTAATTCACCCCCTCTTGGTTATTGTGGGTATTCTTATTGTTTTTAATTACTACTTGAGCTGCCAGGTCTCTCCACCTTTGAGTGTATTCTTTGAATGATTCATTATCTCTCTTGCACATGTCTCGTACTGCATTCTATGTGGAGCCATGTAAGAATTGTATTGATACTACCTAATGAGGGTATTAGGAGAGGACCTGAGAGGGTTTCAGGTTAGTATACCAAATAGTAGTTGCCCCAATTAAGCTTTCCTGAAAAAAAATGCATCAATAGCTTTTCATCCTTCGCATATGCCCCCATATCTTCCTACAATACATCTTCAGGTGGTTCTTCGGGCAAGTGGTCCCCTTGTATTTATCAAAGTTTGGCACCTTGGACTTTGGAGGAATGACCACATCACGTACCAAGTACAATTTTGACATGTCAACAAAACCATAATTTCCTCCTCCTTCAATGGCCCTCAACCTCTCCTCTAGATGATCAAAGTTTTCCTTCTCAACTACAGCATGAATCCCTCCTCCCATCACCAAATGTAAGGGTTGTGATGGTGGTTGATACTGAGGAGCCCCCAGAGCATTTGGCATAGGGACACCAGAAAGCGTATGCCCTCCACTAGTATATTCTGGATAAACTCCGAAATCAGTCAGAGTGTGGCCCTGGGGATCCGCATGTGTTTCTTCGATGACTTGTGGAACATGTGCATGAGTATGATCGGGTTGGGATTGTTGATTCTTAGTGAGTACGGGTGCAGAACTACAAATATTCTCACCAGGAACGCATATAGCAAAAGGTGGTGTATAATTGGGAGGCAAACCACATGGTGAAAAAGAAGACTTGCTTTGGACCGGGACATAATGAGGCCCATATGTATTTTCCACTGCCTCACCTCCTTGAACTACTACACCTTAGACTGGACTACTCTCTTGATTGGAATTGGGCAGATGAATTGGGTCCCTTTTAGTAGTAGTGCTGGCAGCAACAACAATGGCAGTATTGACTTCCATCATCTTCTTCATGCTCATCATCGCTTCCATCATCATTGTCATTTACTCCTTCATAGCCTCCATATTGGCCTTCATTTGCTCCTGTACTTCTTTTGTGTACTCATTATCATAGTCTTGGCACGCGTCTGGTATGGGTGCCATAAAACGCAGTCTTTTTTTCTTAGCAAAATGGTTAATTTTTTCTGATTTCAAGGGAAGAATGTAACGAGTGATGCATAACAATGCGGCACAACAAATAAACATGGATGCATGCAAATGATAACTTGTTGAAGTATTGCGAATTTTACGCAGAACGCTCAATAGAACATAAGGTCAAATGAACTCTAATTTTCATGCAAACAAAATTGTTCATTACATCTTATCAGAGTCAAAGTACAACTGGAAATAAAACACGGACACATCAACGGTTCTTAATTATTTAAGTCATTAGCTTAATCATGTGCTGGCAGTAGTCAAAGAGGCTATGAAAACATGATCCATTCACTGCCCCAGCTTTCGCAAGCTAGCTACTTCCAGACTTTTTACCTTGACTTGTTAAAAAATTTTCTTAAAAGACTGCACTTGGTTCGACCCCATGTTCCAAGGAATGGAAATTTTGATCGTCAATACTTCGGCAACCTATCATAGAGGAGATATGATGAATGAGCAGGACATACTTATGTTATGCAGGGTAGATGTATTTATGAGATCGACGTAAGTCTCCTGAAAGATCACCCTTTCTTGTTGTCAAACACATAGGGTATCATGTTTATGTGATCTTCGACCACTTTCAGGAAAAAGGAGTATATAATCCAAACATGGTTTGTTTATGGATATGACCATGATACCCATCACACGCAACCGAGAACATGGTGTAATTTTTTGCGCTTTATTGTGATTTTTGGCAACATAGAGGAGAATGCAAGGCATGAGCAAATATATGTTAGAATCATGCATGGGTGAACATGGCGTGTGAATGATGATGACAAAACAAGCCACATGCTATATGAATATGTATGAAAATGCAATGACTTATGCGGTGCATGAATATGACAAATGATAATTGCATAAATGATGTCCATCGCGATGCTATGAAGAGATGCATGATGTGATCAAGGAAACAAGGTGGGGTGAGTCTGCTCCATGTTCTTAATTTAGGAACCTAGCTGAAAGGTCTAAAAGTCCAATATTTAGTGGCAACTTCCAAGGGTAGTTTCATGTAATGTCACCGGCCTCTAGAGATATCATCCTCTTATGTAATGACAATGCAGCGATAGGGACTACCAGCGACAATGCATCACAAAAGAGGAAAACTCTAGATGAGGATTCACTGTCATTAAGCGAGTCGGAGACCCAGCATGAGCACAGATCGACCTCCACTCCCTATGGCTCACAGAGACTCGGGTATGGGGCTCAATATCTCAAAGTGTGTGCAAAAAGTGTAGGTATCGTGTGTGAACGGAGCAACCTAAGAATTACCTAACCCCACCTTCAAAACAACCAGAAAATTCCTAGGCAGATACAACAAGTATAGCACATGTCATCTACCCTATAATTCAATATCTCAATTTATTTCTAACCACAAAGGCGTAACAACATAGAAAAGGATATATATATATATATATAAGCATGAGTGAGACAAGAATAAAAATGAGATTGAAGCAAAACCACGAAAAGAATGGTAGCAGAGTGAAATGATAACAAACGAGAGCACAACGAAAAGAAGAAAAAAAGGAAAAATAAATAACGAAAAAGTCACGATAAAATTGCACACTCGATCAAGTGGCTTAACTCTTTAACTAGTCCCCAGTGGAGTCGCCATCTGTCGCAACCTATTTGGCCACGACGAGACGATGATAAAGAAAGAAGATAAAGAGTCTTCCTAAAAAGGAAGACTTGAGGGGAGTTGCCACCAACATTTATTTAAGGAAAATGTCGAAAAAACCAAAATATAAGGAATGGTCTACAATTTGAGAGAAAAAGAGTTCAGGAGTCATTAGTCAAGGGGAAGGTATTAGCACCCCATACGTCCGTCATGAAGACGACAACCTTTAGTCGAGTGTGCTAAAAATAAAGTGATATTTTTTAATTATTTATCTTCACTTAAGAACATGAATTATATCTTTTTTATTTTTATTTATTCAGAAGAAGAAATCAAAATATTATTATTAGAAAAGAGAAGATTTTATATTTTTTAGTTTTTTAGGTCGACAAGGGGTTTGCCCTCGCTCTTATGTATCCCCAAGTGCAATGAGGAAATTAGACTTATGTAGATCATTGTAGAAAACAACTTGATTGGGTTGATTTTATCCTTCTTTTGAAAGATTTATTTTAATTACGTGAAAAGAGTCGTTAAGGCGTTGGACCTTGAAACGACGTTGAATTTTAAGAAAAGGTAGAGAGAAACGATTAAGGCATTTGACCTTGAAGTGAATTTGAATTTGAAAAAAGCGGAGAGAATTGCTTAAGGCATTGGACCTTGAAGAAATCTCGAGTAATATGTAATTTTTTGTGAAAAAGGAGAATTGAGTGATCCTTTATTTGAGTATTTTTAGCTTTTATTTTGAATTTGCGGTAAAATCTATGAAATCAAGCAAGTCGAAGACCCAGCATGATATTCACAAAATCTATCCATGTGTTATTGAAACACTACCAAGCGAGTCGGAGACCCAACATGGATTGCACGAAACATAAACATGTACTATTTATCAAATCAGAGTTAAGGATCTTTATCAATTTTAAAACCAAGAATGCTCTTATTCAATCAACTAACTCAGTTCAAGAAACTAATAGCTCAAAACAGAACTTGTTAGGTAATGATAATGAAAACTAGATCAAATGAACAAGATGACTTGTAAAGATAGAGATAAAGAAAACCACAAGCAATTTATATTGGTTCACTTCACAACAGAAGCTACATGCAGTTTCTTCTAATCAACACTAGATTAGAGTTCCACTATTATAAATTTCTGTTCTTACAAGCTTTACAACAACCTCTCTTTATCAACACTAGTTAAAGAATAGAAATTTAAAACTCTATTAGACTCCTAAAGAACAAGAATCAGAGAACACTACTCTGTTATTTCCTAGAGAACACTACTCTAGCCAAAGCTTCAAGAATCCACTTACAATAGTATCAAATAATAGAAATTGTAAAATTGAAATTACACTCAGAGATTAAGGAGAGAAGCAACTTGATGATCCATTGAAAATGAATGCAAATGAATTACCAAAAAAGGTTGAATGCTTAAACAAACTTTCCGAACATGCTCTCCTTTAAACTCTTGAAGTTTCTTACCCAAAAATCATTCAATAGCTCATGATGATTAAACAGTGGGACAAGAAGTTAATAAACCCAGAAATTCACTTTCAAACTCTTAGAAGACTTATGTATGCTCATAAAATATGAAGTGTTCAAGTTATAAATCAAGTCAAGCCTTCCTTCTATTTATAACAAAACTTTTTAACAACCAGTAATCGATTAAATGTAACACCCTGAAATTTCAATAACTGCAAATATATATTGTATGAATTATTCTTATGCAACTGTTGATGTGAGTGTTAGGTTATGTGAGATTTGATTGTCTATATTTAAATTATTTGAGTGAAATATTAATTAGAGATATTACAAAAATGTTTGAAGAGAAATGACCATATTACCCTTCCTTTGAAGCAGAAATTACGGAAATGCCCTTGAGGTGTGAATGACGATAATGCCCTTGGATATTTTTGGTTAGATATTTTAAAGTGGAAGTTAAAAAAATACCTTTGAGTTAAAATTACATAAATACCCTTGGATATTTTGAAAATTACAATCATATCCTAAGGGTGAATGACAAATTACCAAGACACCCTTTGATATTTTGTGAAAGCTTGATGAAATTACAGAGTGCCCTTGGATGGCAAATTACCAAAATACTTTGTGACAAGAAGCCTCAGAATAGGATTTCTATGAATTTCATACGGTAATAACTTTGAAATTTTATTCAGGAGAATTCAAGCATCAGAAAAATATGGAAAAATGATAAATAGAATCTGTGAAATTTTCTCTTAATTGTAGGATGAATAGACTTATTCAATAAGATGGTTTAGTAATTTTGATGGTTACAAGTAGAACAGACCAATCAGAATTAAGATAAGAGCATTCTTGTATGTAAGGTCTGTGTAGCACTCTGTATAGACTGCTTGTGAGCAATTTATACTGCAATTGAAGCCAGTTTCTGAAAAACTCTAGAGTTCTATTATTTAATATTATCCTTTAGGTAGAAGAGTTCAAATTGAACTTTACTTCCTCTTAAGGAATTCCATGTGTGAAGTCATGTTAGAATTGAATTCTTCTTCTTCATGAAAGGTGACATATGGACACAAGGAGAACCACACAATTTTCTTCTCTTTAAGGAAATGAAAACATGATAAGTAGAAAAATATCTTAAGATTCATAAATTAAAATGATAAGATACAATCATAAAGGCTTAAGAAATACCTAGCCACTTGTAAGCCACCATTGATGAAGGAATAAGAAGCTATCATAACCTTGAAATACATGTGTACAAGTCTGTCATGAAGAGAAGAAAAATCTTCTCTTATTTCTCCTTGTTGGCCACGTGAAATAGGTAAAATAATGAAGATTCATGAACTTGCCAAGTGGAGGGACACTTGGAAGAAAGTCATCATGGCTTCGAAGATTTTTATAGAGGATAGAAGATATTTAGGAAAACCATTATGAGCTTAGTTAGAATGAAATGAATGAGATGAAACTAAGTTCTAATGAAAACAAATGGGAGTAACTAGCTAGAAAGGGTAGAAATGTCCTTGAATATTTTATTATTTCCCAAACTCTATATAAAAGGAGGAAGGCCTTAAGTGGAAGTCACATTCAAGACTCCATTCTTCCACCTATTCCACGTGAAACCTATCCTTCATTTCACTTTCATCCTTTCATTTTCAAAGCATAAAGAGACTCCACTTCCTTGAAGAATCACGTGTAGAAGCTAGTACCATTAGGAAGAGATAGACAAGCTTCATAAGAGGTTATAAGGTATGTATGGGGAAGTTTTGTGATAAAGATAGTTTAAGTGTTATTTGTGTTTGAATAAGTGTTTGAAGTTCTGTGAAATATGACTTGTATCTGAGTAATTATTGGATTTAAAGTTATAGTTACATGATTGAATGCCTGAATGAGGTTTTATGTGTTGTTGAGTGTTTCTATAAATCTCTGTACATGGATGATATGTTTAGTACATGAGTAATAAGCTGAGTTCTGTACATGATTTATGTTGATTTTCTAAGCCAATCATGTGAGACAATGATTGGAAAATTTATATTGAATATCTGAGTTTATGAAAAGAATAAGATATGCATAAGTGAATTAGTCTCATGTGTTTCACAAAAGTTGCCTCAAAGTGGAGGTGTGTATAAGAGTTGCCTCAGAGAGGAGGTGTGTCAGATAGCTCAGGAACTGAGTTCGAGCGTTCAGACAATAGGAGTCTGAGCTGGGGGGTGACTCAGCAGTGGGGAAATCACGACACCTATGATTATCACATGAAGTGTGGGTGAGAATCCTGTTGCAACACTATGGTACCCTGACTGATCGTTTTAGTTCTGTGCCACTGGGGTGAGGCTATCTTGACTGTTGGTACCACATGATAAGAGTTTAAGAGAATCATGCACATGATAAGAGCTTAAGAGAATCATGCACATGATAAGAGTTCAAGAGAATCATGTACATGATAAGAGTTTAAGAGAATCATGCAACATGATAAGAGTCTAAGAGAATCATGCATCTTTGAGGATGTTGTTATGAATATCGGTATATTGAATATATTATGTTGCTTAAATTATGTTTATCATAAAATTACCCTATATTTTGTGTCTGTGGTTGAAACCTGCTATGACCTTGATTTTTTTCGGGCGAGCAGATGAACAACGAAGAGAGAGACTGCCTAGTTGTCTACAAGAAGAAGATTTTGTTTAAAGATATGTTGTTTGAAGATATATTCTTTTGTTACATAATGTCTTAGTTATTTGTATTATGTAATAAAACCAGTGCCATTTTGTACTCTTATTATATGTTACTTCAGGTTTATAAATATTAATCAATGATGAAATTTTCTTGGAGTATCAGTTATTGGAAAAATTTTGTTATATTCAATTGGGTGCTCTTAAGTAAGTTGAAAAGAATTTTCATTAAAAATCAATAATAACAAGATCGTAAGTTGAGTTGTTACATTAAACGCGCCCAATAATTGATTAAAATGAACTATGTAATCGATTAAAGTGTTTAAGATAGCTTTCTGGGTTTCATAACAAACAATATAATCGATTAAACTGAGTTGTAATCGATTAAGTCAGAAAAGTCTTATTTCAGAAATAGCATGTGTAATCAATTACGAATAATGGTAATCGATTAAGGCAGCAAAGCAGGTTTTCTCAAAATAGCCATCGATTACAAATGATGATAATCGATTAATTTAGTGAAAACAAGATTTTCAAGATAGTTTGTGTAATCGATTACAATGAACGGTAATCGATTAAAGCAGAAATGTATTATACTTGAATTATACTATGTAATCGATTACAAGAAATGCGTAATCGATTAATATATACATTAAAGCTTTTCTAGTTGTAAACATAAGCCATATAATCGATTAATCCGTGATGTAATCGATTAAAATGTTTATCAAAGCTTTTCCAGTTTCAAACATGAACAATATAATTGATTACTATTATGGTAATCGATTAAAACAATGAATTTATATTTTTCCACAAACTTTACCCATTAAGATCTTTTTTGAAATAGCTTTGATTCTTTGTTAAAAACTCTTAAGCATAAAAATGAGTATATGTATGCAAATGCAAGGATCAATAGATTTGCTTCTCATACACTTGGATTTGGATTTCAATCTTCAAGGCATGTGAAAAGCTCAAAATACTTCTAAGTCAAAAGCTTCATTCTTCTTGTTGCTCCCCCTATATCCAAAAACCCCTTCTCTTCTTCCTCCTTGCACATTTTGCCATTGTTGAATCTTGTGAGCTTCACAAATCTTCATTCTTTGACCAAAACACTTCCCTTCAAACATGAAACTTGTAGGGAATCCCCTTATGAGCTAGAATCCTTCATCACATTTTCCTAAAAATCATCAAACTGAGAGATCGTGTTCTCTAGGGAGTTTCCCAAAACTCGAGTTCGACGAGGATAAGAGGCGATTCTCGGACACCCAAGCTTGGGGAAGTGGTTCATTAGCCTTCCTTGTCGTTTTTGAGGTAAGAAACTTGAGTTTTATCGTTTGATTTGTGATTTTGCTTTTGGAGTGAATAGTGACCCTTTTGAGCTACAGCTGGAATTAGCCTTGGGTCCTTTAGAAAAGTATGTTTAAGGAGTTGTTGTGATGAAGGATTAGCTTTGAAATGTTAGTTTCATGGACTTTGGTTCTTGGCTCTGAGAAATGCATGTGTAAGAAGAATGTTGGGTTATTTGATGATGGTATAACATGCATGAGCCTTGATATTTGCTTTTATGTGCTTGAGAGGCTTTAGGAACAGTGATGTTGTGTGGAAGAAACCGTTCAAGCCATGTTGTATAATCTTGAGTATTGGCCTGTATAGAGCTTTGAGCTCTTTGTTTTGGCTTGTACCGAGTCTTGTGGAGACTCTAGTGCCTTGGTTAGGCCGAGATAGACCGCTGAAGGTCTATGAGTTGTCTAGTGAATTGATTAGCTCTGATAACCTTAAGATAGATGACTCAGAGGTTTATACCTTGTATGGTTGTTGATTTGAGGAGATTGTTGATTTGAGGGGGAGCTCTTAAAGATTGAAGCTTTATAAAGACTTGGAAAGGTTTTGACTTTCAACATGCTTGAAGGCTTGAAGATTAAAATTGTGATTAAATGTAAAAGGAAAGGAAGCCTTCTGATGATACAAGTTTTTGCATGCATACCATTGATAATCATTCATGCATTACATCATAAAAGCATTAAGCAATTGATTTGGAACTTAAAATAAGTCAAGCTTTTTGGAAAAATAGTTCTAAGTCTGTTTAATCGATTACAAAACTTATATAATCGATTATATTGTTCTTTAAACTTTCTGGAAATAATTAAGAACAAATTAATCGATTACATCATCGTTTTAATCGATTATTTTATTCTTACATAGACATAATTTTGAATGAGTGACTGGTTTAATCGATTACCATTTGATTGCAATCAATTACTTAGCTATTTAGAAATTAAGATCACTCTGCCTTAATCGATTACCACTTCTTGTAATTGATTACATAGTTCATTCATGGTTTGTATATTTTCTGTTTTAATCGATTACCATATTTTGTAATCGATTACACTTCACAAACCTGGATTTTACAAAGTCTGATTTAATCGATTACACATCGGGATAATCGATTAAATGACCCGTTGCTGTAACCCAGAACTTATCTTGAACACTTTAATCGATTACGGGAGCATATGTAATCGATTACATTTGCAAAATAATCGATTACAGGAGCTGATTTAATCGATTATTTCTGTTACAGCTTCTTATATAAATAGAACATTGCCTTGTCTGATTTGAAGAACGACATAGAAATCGATTTTTTTGAGCACTGAGCATTCAAAAAGCTTTCTAATCAGTCATAGAGGCATTCTTCTGGGTTCTAAAGGTCTTGCTTCCATTGATACTCATATGGGTCACTAGGATTTAGTGAAGCAAGGCAAATCATTTCAAAGTTTAAGGAAAGGCTTGTTCTGCATATTGTTTCTACATTCAACCTGGTATATTCATCATTATGCATATCATTCTTGGATCATCAGGTGAATTCTTTCCTTACTCTTTGATGGTGT
>PYAF01003904.1:171460-203880 GCA_007407185.1 Glycine tomentella | reverse complement strand
GAGATGGTTTTCCTCCTAGCATGGCTGGCTCTTGGTTGAGGTAGCTCCCAGGGGATTGATTCCCACAGGCCAGGGGATTAGAAGTTGAGGTAGCTCCTTCTTTTCTCGGAGGTGCCATATGTTGTGCATCCATGCGAAGGGTTAGCACCCAATGGGATGGCACAGGTGCGAGTTCCGGACTCCCACTGATACAGGCGTTAAGGTAGCTCCGCCAGGCGTTAAGGCAGCTCCGCCATGTTTGTATGCTATGTTTATGTTGTTATGAGGGCCAGAGGGCCAGGCCAGTGGGCCAATTGCTTGTGATTACCTGATGTATGTGTTATGAAAGTGGGCCAGGGTGGAGGAGAAGCCTCCATGGACCCTGAGCTTACTGAGATTTGTTATCTCACCCCGTGTGGGGGATTATGCTTTTCAGGTGACTCTTCCGGACGAAGAGAGCAGTCTCTAGGCAGGAGGCCTGAGTAGAGACGTTTCTGCTTGGCTGATGGCAGAAGATCTAGTATATAGGCTCAGTTTTGGTTATATGTGGTACCCTTGAGAAGGGATGGAGTGTGTGTACTCCTGATGATCGTATAGTTCTGTATACCCTCTGTGAGGGCAGTTATTAATTTGTATCACACGCTGAGGTGTGAGTACTGATGTATGTATTTGTACAGAACTAGATATGATACGTATATGAGGAGAGTTCTCCTGAGTTCTTATGTTGGATATTTGATAAATCTGCCTAACTCTGTTAGTATCTGTCTTTATGGTTTATGCGTTATGAGAAACTGGATCAGCAGGGGTTTGCTATATGTGTTTTGTGTGTGACTTTTATGAGATTGATGTTATTTCATACATAATATATCAAGAAAAGCGATTCTGTGCTTCCGCTGAGTTTTATAAACTATGTTTTAAACGTTAAACTGATATTATGAATGATAACACGTCGGAGGCCTACGGGGTGTTACAGCCCCCGCCCCCGCTTTTGGCTACCGGGGAAAACCCGAACCCGAACCTGAACCCGAAAAATTCGGTTTTTCCCCATTAAAAACGGGGCAGATTCGGACGGGTACCCACGGGTTCGGGTCCCATTGCCATGCCTAGAATGAACAGAAGATATATTATCGTAACCGTTATCTTTCAGTTATCCATATCTCTGAATATCTTGATAAAAGATAGTGGGCTTCAACCGTCAATCCATCAGGGTCCAAGTCAGTATCCTATAAATAAAGCATTCACCATGGTGAAAGGTACACACAATTCTGACTCTCTCTTTTCCATTCACACGGCACACACTGCACGCCAATAGTGTTGTGAATCTCTATTGTGATCTTCTTCTTCCTTGAGTTGCTTCAACCCTATAAGCATCTTGAGAGAGAGAGAGCCTGACCCTACAAAAAATCATCCAACAATCCTTGTTGGACATTTCTGTTCTCTCTGAGCAGAACAGTGGCACCATCTGTGGGAACGATAAACTTCGAATCCCACCAACTCATAATGGTTAACACCAGAAGGCACCAGGTAGCTAGACGCAATGAACTACCTGTAAGGACCCTTATCATGGCGCGGTTGGCGCCAGATCCAGCGCGGTTAGCGCCGGGATTGCTCAGCAGAAAACCTTGTGAGGGGTGTGGCGCGGGTAGCACCAGGCTGGCGCTGATAGCGCCAGATGCTCTGGAATTTGACGCTGGAGGCGTCAATTTGGTGCGAGGGGCGCCAGGTGTTTTCCAGTCCCCGCGGGTCGCGCCATGGCTGGCGCGGGTGGCGTGGGAAGTGGTCTGGAAAACCAAGTTTCACTGGTTTCCCACGCGATCAGCGCCAGGTGTGGCGCGGATGGCGCCATAGGCCAGGGGAGGTTGGCGCTGATGGCGCCAGTGTGGCGCGAGTGGCGCCACAGGTTCTGGAAGTTGGCGCTGGGGGCGTGGGAGTGGCACTGATGGCGCCACATACACCACCATGGTGGCGTGGATAGCGCCGGAGCTGGCGCGAATCGCGCCAGACCTCGGGCAGGCCTAGTATAAAGGGCAAAACGCGTTTTGTTGAAGAAGAAACTTCTTCTTCTTCCTCCCAACGCCCTGGAACTCTATTAGAGCAGTTCCAAGCTTCCTTGGACCTTATATACTAGCTTAAACACCTCCCAATGACCCTTAAACTTGAGAGAACCGATTAGAAAGCTATAATCCTTCGTCCTTTTTCTTAGAAATTCCTTTTGTGAGCAAAATCCCTTCCCTCAAAGAACCCTCTGAAACTTGAGTTTGGCGAGGAATCAAAGCTTAGCAGGCACAACAGAGCTTGAGGAAGCAGTCCTGCAGCTTTTCTGGTCGCCACTGAGGTAAGAAACTCAAGTTTCCTCGGTTATTTTAGGATTTGGGGTTTTCTGGATATAGTGACCCATATGAGCTGGGGTTAGAATTAGCCCAGAGTCCTGTAGAGAAACTTGTTTAGAACTGTCTAGTGATGAAGGACTAGCTTTCAATTTTTGATTTAGTGAACTTTGAATCTTGGCTCTGTGATATGCATGTGTGGCTGTGGAATGAGTCACTTGTGGTTCTCTGGACATGCATGAGCCTTGATTGAGTTTGTGTTGAGCCTGAGAGGCTAATTGAACGGTGCCTTGGTTGAGGTTGAGACCGTTCCAGTGATATATTGAATTATGGGTTATTGTGAGCCATAGCTCAGTTATATGCTGTACATTGAGTCTGTGGTGACTCAATTGCTCTGACTTCAGCTTTGATGGACCTTGTGTGGTTTGTGAGAAGCCTAGTGTGGGCTGAGATTGATTGAACCCTAGGATAGGGGATTTCTGATACGATATGTTCTGTGATTGAATGCCTGTGAATTGGTTTTGATATAGATATATGCCTTGAATAGGGCTTGACACTGAGGGTGTTAGTGGCGGGAGCCATAGAGCAGGGACAAGATCGCAGAGTGATACCTTGCCAGGTAAGTTCAGTGTCCCTGGGGATGATTTCCCATCTTGTGTGCCACACCACACTTCGGGGGAGTGGTGGTCATTTCATGATGCATGCATTGGTAGTTGCATCTTCATAATGATATATGTGTGCATCTGTGCTTGTGATTCGGTGCTTTGATTGTGATAGATCTATTGGCCAATAGATAGATATGGACCTCTCTAGGAGATGATGGTTTCCTCCTAGTATGGTTGGCTCATGGTTGAGGTAGCTCCCAGGGAATTGGTTCCCACAGACCATGGGGATAGAAGTTGAGGTAGCTCCTTCTATTCTCGGAGGTACCATATATGTGCATCCATGCGAAGGGTTAACACCCAATGGGATGGAACTGGTGTGAGTTTTCGGTCTCACACTGAGGTAGGCATTGAGGTAGCTCCGCCATGTTTGCTGATTTAGGTGTTGAGGTAGCTCCGCCATGTTTGGATGTTTAATATATTGTTATGAGGGCCAGAGGGCCAGGCCAGTGGGCCATTTGCTTGTGATTGTCTGATGGATGGGTTATGGAAAGTGGGCCAGGGTGAAGGAGATTCCTCCATGGACCCTGAGCTTACTGAGATGTGTATCTCACCCTGTGTGGGGATTTATGATTTCAGGTGACTCTTCTGGCAGAGGAGAGCAGTCTCAGGGCAGGAGGCCCCAGTAGAGACTTGGGCTGCTTGATTGAGGAGCAGCAGGGAGAGCTGAAGGCTCAGTTTTATTTTGATTGTGTTTTGTACCCTGGATAAGGGATGGTGTGTGTACACCATAGATGTATAGTTCTGTAGACCCTCGGTGAGGGCAATTATTCTTTTGTATCACCACGATGTGGTGAAGACACTGATGTATATGTATGTATAGAACTATTTATGATATGAGATGAATTTCCTCCTGAGTATATTGTGGATGTTTGTTTATCTGTCTATGGTTATGTATGAGAAACTGGATCAGCAGGGGCGTGATTTATGTGCCTTATATGAATGTTTGCTTTAACCTGTTTTATTCCATACATAATCAAATCAAGAAAAGACGATTCTATGCTTCCGTTATGTTTTAAAATGATGTATTAAGCGCTAAACTGATATTATTAATGATAACGCATCGGAGGCCTACGGGGTGTTACACTACCCAAGAATTTGAACCTGGAAAATGTGGTGGTAGAAGATGCAGTTTCCCATACTACCTCATCCCGCACGCTGGCCAGCCCACCACCGACCGCAGAGGAGGAACCAGAGACTACGCAGCGTTTCATCCAGAATGCTCTACATTCTCTTCTAACTCGAATGGAGAATCTGGAGAAGCGTTATGAACTCCAGCGACAGGAAGATATTCAACATTTGATAACCTAGTTGGATGAACGCAGTGCTAAACGCAGAGAGGAGGAACGTCGTCACTTCCAGGATGCCGGACACCCAGTACGCAATATGTAGAACACAGCAACAGTACGTACCGAGCAACCCCAGGCAGCAGCAAGAAGACAAGGACCAGCGACATCAGGCCCAACTGCCGAAACTAGCAATCGGGACCTAGTCGATTAGTCCGAGCAAGGTAGAGTATCTCGTTCCCGGTCGTATAACGAGGGACTTCATATTTCCTCAGCCATCGTCCCAGATTGTACTGCTGAGAAAAGACCAATAGGAGGGGTCATATGCTAGCATGGACGAGAAGATGGCATCTATCGGAGGAAATATCGCCGAGGCCATCAGAACAACAGCCCGTTCGTCGATAGAATTGTGGATGCCCAATTCTTGGAAGCCTTCGACGGCTCCTTTTTATCCAAATATGATGGAAGCTAGGATCCTCAGGTGCACATTGATGAATTTGACATGCAGATGTGCGTTCGAGGTATTGACGAGCCCATAATCTCACGGATATTCGCTACTACTTTGACTAGAGCCGCCTAAACCTGGTTTCATTCTCTACCACCATGTTCCATCCACAATTTTGAAGATTTTGGACAGAAGTTCTTGTTAAATTTCGCAACGAGTAAGAAGCAGCCAAAATCTGAGTTTGCTCTGGGTAAAATACGCCAGCAGCCCGGCGAAACATTGCAGAGTTACCTGGATCGATTCAAGGAAGCTGCTTTATAAGTACAAGGCTTAGAACAAAAGTTTACGTGCATCTCATCTCAGCCGGGCTCAACGGATCCTCCCGTCTCGCCTAGTCGATCTATAAGGATCCTGTGAAGTTGTTAAATGAGTTTAGAATCCGATCCAAGAAATACTTGGAGTTGGAACAGATGGAGATCACTAACTTGGCTTCGAGGGAAAATAAAAAACCCTCATCGCCAAGGAACTGATGTCTAGAGAATGCACAGCCTAGCCGACATCCCGCAAATATGCCCGCTAGCCGACCTCCACGAAACATTCCTGACCCCCACCTCAGGACTGGGAGGTATGAATCGAAGTATGACAGGTATGCTCCATTAATGACTACACGAGGTCAGATATGGAAGGAAGTGGCTTTCATCGAGATAAGGAAAGTCGACCGTCCTCCTCCAGTAGTAAGAAGAGAAGGATTGGACTACTCCCGGTACTGTGATTTTCACAACGGACCGGGCCATACAACTGATCAGTGTTGGGAGCTCCGAGATGCAATAGAAAAGTTTGTTCGTGAAGGCAAACTGCGACAATATGTAATTCGAACTCAGGGGCACCAAGGCAAAAGAAAAAGTTAATAAGAGAATAAACATCGAGATGACAAGAAGAGCAAGAAAGACGAGGAATTCCCGGAGCCCGAATTCGAATGTAATGTCATTTCAGGGGGAATGGGAGGAGGAGGCGATACGGCCAACCAACGAAGGAAATATCTCAAAGAAGTGATGTCAGTAAGAGATCAGCCGAGGTTCAAGGAAAGCAGCAAGGGGAGCAGCAAGAAAGCCACGCCCCCGTTGATTTATTTCACCGAGGAAGATATGAAGGGGGTGGTACCCAGTCACGAAGACGGTCTCGTCATAACAGGGACCGTGGCCAATTTCTGGGTCAAAAGGATATTCGTTGACAATGGTAGCTTGGCCGACATCATTAACTTGAGTGCATTTAAGAAGATGAATCTGAGGAAAGAAGACTTGAAGCCATGCCAAACCATGTTGATAGGCTTCAATGGGGGAGGCACTGGCTTGAAAGGTGCTATTGATCTTAAACTCACGCTGGGAACGAAGGAAGGTTTCAAGTCAGAACGGGTTACATTTACTGTCGCCGAATTCTCCTCGCCATATAACATTATCTTGGGCAGGCCAATGTTTCACAAATGGGACATATTGATGTCCACCAAGCATTAGAAGATGAGGATGATCAGGCACCTCGGGAGAGTCATTATGATCTGCGGGGACTAAAAGGAATCCAGGCAATGCTATTATAATACCATCAAGGAAACTGAGGGTGGCCCATCTTCCCCACCTTGGATAAGGCAAGGAGATCCGGCAGAATCTCGTATCAAGACACATTCATCCCGGAAGCCAGTCAATCTGGTAGAGCTAGATATGCGGGATATCGAGGAATGGAGACCAGAGCCGGTGGACGAGCTTGAAGATGTTTAGATCGGAAGCTCTCCAGAACAAGTTGCGAAAGTAGGCAACCAGTGTGATCCAGAAACCAAGGGCAAATTAATCCAATGCATGAGGGAAAACCAGCATGTCTTTGCTTGGAAGGCTTCTGAGATACATGGAATCAAACCTACCTTCTGTTGCCACAAGTTAGCAATTTATCCCGGCTCCAAACCGGTGGCACAGAAGAACAGGAAGCTCGGCTCGGACAGAAGGCAAGCTTTGGCAAAGCACATTGAAGAATTGGTGGACGTCGAATTCATAAGGGAAATACAGTATACGACGTGGCTCTCTAATGTAGTGATGGTGAAGAAGTCTAATGGGAAGTGGCGAGTTTGTGTTGATTACACAGATTTGAATAAAGTCTGTCCCAAAGACTCATACCCGATGCTGAGTATTGATCAACTTGTAGATAACTCGGCTGGTTTCTAATTACTGCTGTTTATGGACGCTTACTCCGGGTATAATCAGATACCTATGCACCCAGATGATCAAGAGAAAATGGCGTTTCGAGGTATCGAAACAAATTATTGCTACGACGTGATGCCTTTCGGATTGAAAAATGCCGGAGCAACTTACCAGCAGATGATGAACAAGGTCTTCGCAGATCAGATTGGACGCAACGTTGAAGTTTACATCGACAACATGATCACGAAGACACCGGCAACTGGAGATCATATCCTGGATTTGGAGGAAACCTTCTGAAAACTAAGGCAGCACAGCATATGCTTGAATCCGTTGAAGTGTGCCTTTGGGGTGAAGGCCGGGAAGTTCCTGGGATTCATGTTGACTCACCGGGGGATAGAAGCAAACCCGGATAAGTGTAAAGCTGTTTTGGACATGCAGTTTCCCTCTAATAAGAAAGAAGTCCAACAGTTAACGGGAAGAATGACGGCCATAACCCGGTTCCTTCCAAAGTCCGCGGAAAAGGCCCTTCCTTTCTTCAAATTATTAAAGGAAGCTAGTATAGGATGGAACTCGGCATGTGAGGAGGCTTTTCAGAAGATTAAAACATGCTTAGCCTCACCCCCAATACTCTCGAGACCAGAGCCCGGCGAAACGCTCATCTTGTATCTCTCGGTCGGGGAGGAGGCCATCAGCGCGGTCCTAGTCAAAGAAGTGGGCAAGTCTCAGTCGCCAGTTTATTTTGTGAGCCGAGCTCTCAAGAACTCAGAGTTACGATATAAGAAGCTCGAAAAGGTGGTTTTCGCTCTGCTCACCACAGCCAAAAGGCTTCGCCCGTACTTTCAAAGCCATACCATTGTTGTAAGGACAAATCAGCCCATCCGGCAAGTGCTACATAAGCTGGACTTGGCGGGAAGAATGATGAATTAGGCCATCCAATTATCGGAGTTCGATATCCAGTATGAAGCTCGTCACGCCATCAAGTCTCAAGCCTTGGCTGACTTCATGGTGGAATTAACCCTGACATCATCCACCCAGCAGGAGAATAGGGTATGGAAGGTATACGTTGATAGCTCATCCAATGCTAAGGGAAGCGGAGCCGGGATTATCGTCGAAAACCCTGAGGGCGTATCGCTTGAACAATCATTGCAGCTTAATTTTTCGACTTCTAATAATCAAGCGGAATATGAAGCACTGATTGCTGGGCTAAAATAGGTCAAAGAACAGGGAGCATCAAGAGTCAACGTCTTCACTGACTCGCAACTTGTTTCAGCGCAGATCGAGGGGAGGTATCAAACCAAGGGCCCTTTACTAGCTAAATATCTGGCTAAAGTAAAGGAGATCATGGCAGAGTTTGATGAAGTTGTCGTCGCCCATATCCCAAGGGAGGTGTAACACCCTCATATTTCAATATATATGTGTATTTTCTTATAAGTATGCATTCCTAGATAAAATGACAAAAATGCCCTTGGACATTTTGATAAAATGACACAAATGCCCCTGGACACTTTAAAAATGACCAAAATACCCTTTAGCCCTGATAAGGTCAGGTAGCCTCAGTAATGCTATAAACGACTGATAAAAGTATAGTAGACTCCTAGATAAGGAATTTTTGACCTTGTTAATAAAGAAAAACTATAAATTAGAATTTTTAGAAATTGTGGAAGACATTTCAAAAAGAATTCAATCTAGACTAACCTGAGTTTCATAAAAACACAAAAAAGGAAAAGATACAATCTGTGGAATTTTCTCTTAATTATAGGAGAAATAGATTCTTTAATAAAGTGGTCTAGACATTTTACTAATTAAAAACAAAATGAACCAATAAGAAATTAGATAAAAATTATTGGAAGAAAGTTGTGTGACATCTTAAAAATGTTACCAAACTTAAGCTAGTTCCAAAAGATTTCTAGGATTTTATTTCTATAAAACCAATTAGAACTAAGCTTCCATAGATTATAGAAGTAATGTTATTTAATTTCAAAACATAAAATAATTCAAACAAAGCATGAAATTCCTAAAAACCTAGCCATCCACGTGAACTAGCAAAAATTGAAACATATTTGCTTCAAAAATCCAAGCTTGGCCGTGGACTACAAGAAGGATGGAGAAAGCTTTAGAAAAATCAAGAACTAAGACACTTGTACGGTTAATAAGCTAGGTAACATGCAATTGGACCATTTGGAAAGCTAAACCATTATGACTTTGGAAATAATGCAACAAAAATCTACCAAGGTAAAGCTATTCCACGTGAATGAATAAAAACCAAGGAGAATGCACCTTAAGCTTGGTACTACACGTGCAAGTCTAGAAGGCAAGAGAATGGTGTGGAAATTTAATGACTTAGGACACTTGTAAGATGGAAAAGCCTTAGCCAATGGAAGAAAACCAAATAGAAAGTTAAGTAATCATAAGGCTTTAAAGATATTTGTAGAAAAGCTAAATCACTTAGCATATAAAAGGATGGTGGGGACCAAAGTTGGATGCAACTTCACGTGTAGTATCCCACCATCATCCTACATCCCTTTCACTTAAATAAAAAAATCACAACAAAGGCCCACAACCTTGGAACTTCACGTGGAAAGGCTAGGAGTTCTTGAAGAAAGTTGCTAAAAAATTCCAAAAAGAAAGCAAGGTATGGGGAAGTGTATTGATAAATATAGTTTAGATATTTATTATACTAGATTCTTATTTATTTCTATAATATTTAAGCTTTGTATACCATGTGTTTGATGAAATGCTTCAAAGAATTTAAAAGGGTACATGGATGATGATTTGGATAAGTAACTTAAAGTAACTAAAAAGAATAATGGTTAGAATAAACAACTTGAATTTAGTCTAGTAAGAAAGCGGTTAAGTAACTTAAATCTTTATATATTATGACTATGTTTTAAAGAAATACTTGATTTAATGATTTATTAAAGTTGGTATGTTATTTTGTTACTTATTTGATATTTTACTAAAGATTGTACGTTATATATCCAATGGATGTTTTATTAAAGTTATGTGATGTGTGTGTGATGTGTATTGTTAAAAAGATGTTCTATACATCCTTGAGAATATTTACTAAATCTCATAAGGAAATTATGGTGAAAATATATCTTTTATATTGAATCTATCAAGATGGGTGATTAAAAGTGTACAGTGTAAAGTTTATGAGAATTTGAGAAATAAATGGTGAAGAGTAAATAAGAAATAAAAGTAATTCATTGCATATTTCATCTGCATTTAATTACCTCAGAGAGGAGGTAATAGAGTAACCTTAGAGAGGAGGTGTGTCAGATAGCTAAACTGAGTCCATGCGTTCGCGAGTATGAACTGGGGGGTAGTTGAGACAGTGAGGACCACACTCCCATGATGATCACATGGGTGGAGGTGACATTCCTATCGCGACACTGGGCTACCCTGACTAAATGGATAAGTTCGTTCCACTGAGAGAGGGTGGGGCTATCTTGACTATGGTACCATTTAATGAGAATATGAGATCTCAGTCATGCATCATTTTAACCAAGAATCATGCATCTGTTATGTACTTATCATGTGTCTTGATTTTATGAGTATTATTATGATTTACTATGAATCTGTTGTTTTTATCTAACTATGTTTATTATATACTTACCCTATTTTTGTGTCTGTGGTTGACACCTGTGATGACCCCAATCTATTGGGCGAGCAGAGGAACAGTGAAAGTTTGAACTGAGATGGTGTGATGGAAGAGCTTAGATGACTTGTATTCTGTACTTGGTGTGTTGTTGACTCTGAAGCCATGTAATTTGTATTGGACTATTTTGGTCATTGGTCTGTATCTGAACTATATTTTGTGGTACTATAATGGACTGTATAATATTTAATTTAGTACTTTGAAATATTTGATGATAACTAATTTATTTAAAGTTAATCTAAAAATGGAGAAAAGCGATTTCACAAAATAAATTTTTGTATGAAAGGAAATAAGCGAAAAAATTTTAGGCGTTACAGGAGGAAAATGCCTGAGTCGACATATTATCAAAACTGGCTAGCACGAAAAGAAGGGGTAACCACCGAACAGTCATCCAGTAGGAGCTCGCCTAGCCTGCGTGCATCATGGTCATCCTAGTTGCTGAAGACTGGCGGAGGCCTATCATTAGCTACTTAGAACAAGGAATAGTCCCAGATGAAGGACTAGAGGCGAAAAAATTGATCTGAGATGCTGCTATGTACGTAATTGTCAACGGCAAATTATACCGCCGAGGCCTCCATACCCCACTACTATTACGCTTAAGTTCAGACCAAGCTGAATACATACTCACCGAGATACATGAAGGGATTAATGGTTAGCATATGGGCGCAAGGGCTTTGGCATTAAAAGCCCTTCGTGCCGGATACTTTTGGCTGACAACGAAGGCAGACGCAGCAGAGCATGTGAAGAGATGCGACAGTTGTCAGAAACAAGCAAAGATATTATGGACCCCTCCATCCGAGCTCAATTCAATCACAGCACCGTGGCCTTTTTACAAGTGGGGCATGAATCTTTTAGGACCATTTAGAGCAACGGAAGAATAGATGAGATGGCTAATAGTAGCCGTTGCCAAGTGGATTGAGGCCGAGCCCTTGGCTGCTATCACCTCGGCCCGTGTTCAAAAATTCTTGGAGCGCAGCATAATAGCGAGGTTTGGAATTCCGGCAGAAATTGTTACCGATAACGGGACACAATTCACCGACAACACCTTTAAGGCAATGATGACCGGGTTCCACATCAAACATCACTTTGCCTCAGTAGAACACCCACAATCTAATGGTCAGGCAGAAGTAGCAAACAAAATCATTCTCGACGGATTAAAGAAACGAATGCAGGAAGCCGGCCCAAACTAGGTGGAACAGCTTTACTATGTTCTATGGGCCTACAGAACTACGGCCCAAACAGCTATCGGAGAGACTCCATTCAGGATGACGTATGGCTATGAAGCGATGATACCTGTGGAGATCGGTCAATCATCTTGGAGAAGGCGGCACATGTCCCAGATAGAAGACAATAATGCTGCACTAGCCTTCGAGCTGGATTTAATAGAAGAAGTGTGCACTGCGGCGCATCATCGAGATTTATATAGAAAGCACAAGTTGGCCCAGAGATTTAACAAAAAGGTAAAGCCGAGGTCTTTCGAAGAGGGTGATCTTTAGAAGGCAAACAAGTCAAACGGACGTGGAATGCTGACAAGCTAAAGAGATATTATAGCTAAAAATGTGCAGCTGAGATTAAAAATCCATGTGTTTCCCTTTAGTTGGCTTTAAGTCCGTCATTTGGATCATGGATAAAAAATTTACCATGTGTTTCCCTTTAATTGACTTTAAGTCCGTCATAGGGATCATGGATACCATGTGTTTCCCTTTAATTGACTATAAGTCCGTCATAGGGATCATGGACCAATGTTCTCGCCATGTGTTTCCCTTTAATTGACTATTGAGTCCGTCAAAGGGATCATGGAAGTTCATTGCGTGTTTTCCTTTAGTAGGAATCACGAAGTTAATTTTTCATATGTTTCTCATTAATCGATTATGTAAACCAGGAATATGACACCCGTACAAATTTGTCATTGAGATCATGAAACTTATGTAATCTTCGAAGAATATTAATAAAATCCTTATTGTGAGGAAATTATATATATTGTGCACAAATTTGGAGGGCTTAGTCGTTGTTTTGTATTATCTCGGCCCTGATCAAGCCGTCGTAACTACTTATTCATGGATGAATCATCGGGTACATCGAAAGAATTACATCTATAGATTATGGTTATGAAATACACTAACGGTTTCTAGGACTGGAATATGATTCCAAAATGATATTTAAATCTTGACCAACGATTCGGGTAAGATAGTACTTGGCCATTGGAGCCAAAATAATACTCAGAACATGCACGAATATCCAGACCGAAAAAAGCAAAGCAAATCAAGGATGGTAAAAGTCGAATGCATTAATTGTGCAAGAAATTGTACGCATTGTCAAATGAAAGATGAAATATTCAAAGATGGTTTGGAGAAAACAATTAAAATTACAAGTAAAACCGGCATCCCGGCCCTTCAAGCATCTCCCCGGGTTTGATCCTCCTCGGGCGTGTCCATCGTGCTCGGCTCCTCCTCCATGCTGTCGGAGATAGTTAGTAGCCGGTCACCACTGATGTAGGATTTGAAGTGCATGCCCGTGGTATTCAGCTCTATGTCGGGGTTTAAGAAGCGGATCTGATCCAGAGCGTTGTTGAACGAGGCTTCCGTAGACCGGGCTACTTGCGACCGCACGAACATAAGTTCGTTGTTGGTATCAGCTAAGTCTTTATTCTTCTTGTCTTTAAGGGCGAGCAACTGATTGCAACGGTCGCGAGCATCCCGGGCCCTACCCCGAATAACGGATAGATCATGCTCCAGCTTGGTCACGGCGGCACGAGAGGACTCCGCTTCTACCCGAGAAGTTTCAAGCTGAGCCCAAGAAGCCTCAAGCTCGGAGGTCATTTTAGCCACTGATTCTTGTGCCTCCTTTGTCACGGCTCGAGATGCCTCCAACTCCCTGGCCGAAGCCGCCGCATTCTCCCGGGCTAGGTCGAGCTCCTGTTGAAGTCGCCGAGTCTTATTTTCAGAAGCTTCGAGCTCGGTAGCCACCTTGCAAGCCTTTTTATTTAAAGTGGCCAAGCATTCAATCAAGGTGGCACTCTTCAAGCAGGCTAGCTCAAACGAGCTCAGCTCCTCCATCTCGACGTCAGAAAAGGGCACCAGTTCAGCATACCTTTTGGGTGCCCGAGCAACTTGAAAAAATTCCCGAGTGACGCCGTTGCCCCAAAGAGTTCAGGGCGCCAGTTGAATATGTTCTTCAGGAGACTCGGACACCAGAGTAGGGGTATCAGCAGTGGCCGGTGCTTCCGGGATGACATCCGCCATAGGTGCATCGAGGTCGACGACAGGTGCCTCGTGCATGGGCGAAGAGGGTGGAGGAGGAACCGATGTGGCCTCCAAAACGGGACCGACAGGAGCTGGGGTTGGAATGGGGTCAGCAGCTTTTGCCTTGCCTTTCTCCCCGGCCACCTTCCATTTTTTTCGGGATCAGAGGGCCA
This sequence comes from Glycine tomentella, assembly GCA_007407185.1. Classification (NCBI taxonomy): domain Eukaryota; kingdom Viridiplantae; phylum Streptophyta; class Magnoliopsida; order Fabales; family Fabaceae; genus Glycine; species Glycine tomentella. The sequence goes on along the minus strand of PYAF01003904.1, from coordinate 189,925 downwards.
CAAGATGATCAGGCCTCGGAATGGGAGCAGAATCCATTTTGACCGCTGCACAATAACTTGAAAGTGAATGTTAGCAAGAAAGAATATGAATTTTCATTCCTATCATCAAAAGAAATTCAAACTAACCACATTGAATATAATAAGCTATGGGAGCCAGACTCTGCGATTCTTTGTAAGACATTATGCGAGCTGCAGAGGAAGCGTCAGAATCCGACAATCGAGTCTCGTCGGTACGATAGAAAGTGGGAGGAAGGTCATGATGACTGGAAGACCAGTATAATGGGAACTTCCAGGATCCCGAAGGTGAATCAGAAGTGTTTGAGAAGAAGGGATGTTGGCCGGGTTCGGCAACAACTTTAAAGAACTTATCTTTAAATCCCTTAAAAGACTCGGCGTACAGGGAAAAAAGCCTACGGTTAGAGTGGCCGCGGTCATTACAACCTCGGAACGAGGTCCACCCTTTCCTATCGGTAGGCTCTTTGCCTGATCGGCCGGTATGAACAGTAAAAAAATAAAAGAATAAGGAATAAGTGCAAAGGATCTCTAGTTTACGACATAAAATTTCGAAGGCTTGCATAAAAGCCCAGCCGTTAGGGTGAATTTGGGAAGGGGCGACATGCAGATGGTTTAACATCCGCATTTGGAAGTCAAAAAAGGGAAAACAAACTCCCAACCTAGTAACTACATCCCTATAAAAGAAAAAGAATTCGGGATCATCCCCTTCCCGGGTAGAGCAAATGGGCTCATCCGGGCGGGGAAGGCAGACATGAAAACCCTCCTGAATCCCAAGAGGGAGTGAGGTAAGGCTTTCGGAATCCAGCACCGAGGTGTTACGCAACACCTCGTGGGTAACCCAGGGATATCTACCTGTTAAGGCAGGAGAGAGAATTTGATAGCGAGACCCGGCCGAGGATTCCTCAACAACTTCCATGGGAGATGAGTCCATAATTACCTACGACAGTAGAAAAATGACAATTAGTAAAGTACCTGGAGGATGAATCATCAAAGGGCTAAGATCTGACGAGGCCCGAGCCGATATTGGGGATCTTCAACAAAAATTGGCACACCGACCCTAAGATCCGATCTGCTTATTGGAGTATTGGTCTCTTTTGGGAGGGGCTTAGGAACAATATTGGGATTATGTCGGTATCGGTCTAGTAAGGCATCAGCCTGTTTATTGAGATCAATGCTTGCTAAGTATAAAAATTCATCAACACATTTTGAACAGAGTTCAAATCGAGTTTCAAACTGTGGTTCAGGTATGTGGCTGTTTCCAGAATTGTCTGAAGGGGCACTACTTGAAGGAATGGGAGTCCTAGAGGGAACCCTAGGTTCTGAGGAAAGTAGTGCAGACCTTTGATGTAATGATGACCCTAACCTAGAGGACCCTAACCTAGAAGGATTGGGAGGTTTGGGAATAGGGGCTTTTGAACTGCCAGGACCAGAGGAAGCCCGAAGCATGGCTTTTTTCTTCTCCTCTTCGGGAAGAGGAACACCAACAAACCAGAATGCAGAACGAGTGGGAACCGTTCTGCGGATCCTTGCCTCTTCCTCAGGTGTATATTTCATGGGATGGATTATAATGAGAATGCACAGGAAATGGAAACAATGGGAAGCAAAGGGAATATGCAAGAAAATATCGAGACTCAAGACTCACGAGGAACAAGATGGAAAGCAAAAAACTAAAATGGCTATAAATAAGAGAAGAGTATAAAAGAAAAATACCTGGAATGAGTAAAGGTTGAAGAGAGGAGGAGCGATAATGAGGAATGAAGAATACAGATGAAGTGCAAGAGAGAATGAGAACACAGAAGTTGCAAAGACGAAAAGTGAAATAAAGCACCAAGAAGAAATGAAACGGAAAAGGCATATAAGACAAAAAGAGTAACCGCCAGAATTCAAAAGGTGTGGAGTAATAACTGACGGATGTGTAAAGTCATGGAAGGGGCAAAGACGTCATTATCGCAGAAAGAAAATGATTAAAGCATGCAAAGAAATGACAGTATTCAATCAGCGAGACACGTGGCAGTTGTAAGAGTGAAGTCGCTTCATTTCCCGATACTCATAGCTTTTCAGGATACTTTGAAGAGACAAGAGATAGCTCGGCAGTGGCAGTGATTGGAGATGACTTGCAAAAGCTTCGTCAGCCAGGCCGATTACCTCGGCAAGGGGCAAGCTACAGTAACTTACCTCGGCTCGGATTTTCTAAACCTAACCGGTCCTATTTATTGATACATCCCGGTCATCCAGAGGCTGATACATCCCGGTCATCCAGAGACTGATACATCCCGATCATCCAGAGTACTAGATAACCGGGCTGAGGGGCATCTGTTACGGATAAATATAGGCTCAATTATCTTTATTTCAAATATTTGAACTCTCAACCTATTATCCTAACCACGAATGAACAGAAGATATATTATCGTAACCGCTATCTTTCAGTTATCCATATCTCCAAATATCTTGATAAAAGATAGTGGGCTTCAACCGTCAATCCATCAAGGTCCAGGTCAGTATCTTATAAATAAAGCATTCACCATGGTGAAAGGTACACACAATTCTGACTCTCTCTTTTCCATTCACATAGCACATACTGCACGCCAATCGTGTTGTGAATCTCTGCTGTGATCTTCTTCTTCCTTGAGTTGCTTCAACCCTATAAGCATCTTGAGAGAGAGAGAGAGAGCCTGATCCTACATAAAATCATCCAACAATCCTTGTTGGACATTTCTGTTCTCTCTGAGCAGAACACTTACAAAATCATTTTTTTATCATTGAGATATGTTTTATTTTAATATTAATTTGTTAATTTCCGTAAATTTAAAAATGTTAAAGAATGATTACTTCAATTAATATAGTTATATATTTATCCTTAATTGCAAATGAAAAAAAAGTTATTTATATTTTTCATGAGAAATAACTTTGACTAAAATAAATATCATAAAAATTCTTAATATAAATTTAAATTTAAATTTTATAGTGTTATTAATTAATTTAAATTTGAATATATAATTATATTGTCAATTAGAATATAATTAATGTTGTAACATCCCAATTTTCATGTGTGTGTGATAGACAATGTTATTATTTTGTTGAGTGATTATGTAGTGTTTTCAGACTATTGAAATGGTAAAAAATGAGATATTACCATATGATACCTCAGCATTGTTAAGCTCTTAAATTTTTTAGCTAAAATCTAGAAAGAATAAGGATAATTGAAGGAAAATTCTTTGATCAAATAATGATCAAGCTTTTAAGTTTTTAAGCTAAAGTCTAAAAAAAGTAAGGATAGTTAAAAGAAACCTTGCAGGTGTAGTTGTATACTATCTTTTTCGATCAACACAATGTAATTTAAATATATAACAAATTATACTTAGTTAAGCTATATAAATACATTCCAGATTCCAAATAAACCTTGTTATATTATATAATAATATTAACTAATGTATTTGCTTTAAGCTAGTTGATCTCAATGCCTTTTTCTTTTTCAATCAACAAAAATCATTTTCTTTTGGTGAAGTCATTCTTATCTTACATGACAAGAAAAAATCATATAGCAACAAAAATCATTCTCAAATCAATATTTATTGCATTATGCTTTAAGCTACTTTTACTTTGCCATTTTCAATTTTCAATCAACACAAATAATCATTCTCAGTGTTAGGGTTTATTTTCAATCAACACAAGTATGCTTGAAATAGAAACTGCATTTGTGATGGTTGCATTTGAAAGAGATTCAGACTGAGCTTCACTTTTGAGTGAGGGAACTAACTGCAAAAATGAATGACGCACCAAGACTAAAAAAAGGCCTAGATTAAAAAATGTAACAAAACCTAAGTATAGGAAACAGATTATGTGAAACACATACAAATCAAGAGAAAAAAAATGTATGGGTCCTTTTCGAGAAAATGTAAAATAGAGTTATGATTTTCGAACAAATTATGTGAAAACATAGATGAGTTGAAATCTTTATATATTACTACCCACATAAAAGAAAATGCAAAGGTCCTTATTCTAGTGTTCTACTTTCCGAGAGAGAACTCTATGAAACTCTAAAACACCAAAATTAAAAAAAATTGAAATTGAAATAAAGTTGTGGGAATGTCTAACCGAAACCCCACTCAGTGGGTAATGTTGTCGAGCCTTGATTTTGGTTGTTGTAGAGATGAAGCAAAGACCTTCGTTGTTGTATGGATGAGGCAATTTTGGGGAAGGGAACTGTTCTTACCAAAATCTGAAAGTGTCACGCGTGAGGATGGATGTAGTCCAGGTGGGCTCCAGACTCTGCACGTCGGATGATGAGTCGACCTTGTTAAGATGGGAGACCTGCAAAACAAAAGAAAGGACTCTGATGCTCAAGTACATCAATTGTATAAAGAGAACAACATATATATGAGTATATGAATGCTCAAGTATACGTGAATGAGTATGAGAGTGAATGTGTTCAGGTGTGTTCATCGTGGATAGGGTGTGTAGAAATGTTAGATGGAACCCGTATTTATAGCGTGGAGCATGGGCCTTGGGCCTTTGTAGATAATTAACATATAGATAAGACAAATAGATAATTATAAGTTATAGATAATTAAATTGTAGATAATTCATGCCTTGTAGATAATATGTAGCTTGTAGATAGTTAGGTACCTATTATTTGAAAAGTGGTTGCAACATTATCAATAACATTTGAATAAATATGCGTTAGATATAACATGTTGGGTGTAATAGCTTAGCTGTTGAGGGAAGTGCGTTTGAGCTCCTGTAGTAGGGTTGACACGTGTACGGGGCTCTGACATAAATGGCCACATTTATTTTTCATATTCTGAATGGTATATAAGCCCCCCAGCCTCTGTGACAGCTTGCGGGCAAAAGAGGTTGTAAGAGCGTATTGTGTCAATGGAGATTATCTGGTGTCAATGGTGGTAGACTTGATGAGTAAGAGAGTCGTGAGCTCATGGAGCCCCCGAGTATGGATAAGTGTTGTCCAGTGTCAATGATGGTAACCTCAACAAATGCGAGAAATGCAAATGTGTCGAGCTTGTTAAGCCCCCCAACCTGGACATGCGTTGTTCGGGTTGTCACTGTTGAATTTTTCAGGGAGGACACACTTTGTTTTGTAGGCGAGGTCGGACATGCTAGGCAAGTGAAGTGTTCAGGTTGGACATTTTTGCCCTTATCTGACCGTTGGAGAGTGTATTGAAAGTAAGTGTTACGCTTGTCTTTTTCCATAGGCGCATGCAGCGTATACACAGTACTCGTGCATATGTGTCACTTGTGGAGTGGGCACGTACTAGAGTCGTGCGTTAGTGGGTGATTGAGTTTAATCATGGCACGAATTTCAAGAAAGTCATTTCAAATTCCGCTATTAACTGAAAGGTCACGCCTCCATTTAAATGGAGTAAATATGTGACGTTTCTCTATCACCTTCATCATTTGCATTCTTGATCTTCTCTTCTCCAGAACCTTCTTTTGCCTTCTTGATCTTCTTGCTCCCCATTCTCATTCTTCTTCCTCCTACTTCTACTACTCCTGCTCTTCCTGCTGCCCATGTATCTTTTACTCCATCGGCTTCTTATTTTGCTATGCCGACGTTTGCTCTGTAGTCTTCTTCATCTCATCCCATCACCTCCCTGTAGTTCATAAACGTTGCCAGGGAAATTGACTCGTTATGGAGTGTGGGGCATAAACCAGAGCTAAGGACCTCGACCCCGTTTGACAAAAAATTGATTTGATCGGTCAGGTTTTTGAGTGTCACTAATTCTGCAAAGGCCTTTCTCCAGAGGAGCCTTGCGATTTTTGAGGAGAACGGTCATCGGCACCAAGAAGTTGTGGGCAAGGTGGCGCCGCTAGAAGCCGAGGTGGCCAAGCTGAAGTCTACCATCCGCACTATTTGGAGGGTGGAACGTGCCAAGGTGAACAGTGTCATTGTGGCCCTGGCTGAGGTGGTCAGGTCTCACCAACATCTATTTGCCAAGGCTAGTGGTTCTTTGACAAAGCTCTTGTGCACCATGTTGGATGGTGACGAGTTGGCTAATCGCGGCAAGGTACAATTAGGTGCGAAGAAGGAGCTAGTTTCCAAGGTTGACAACATCACTGCCGAAAGGGATGAACTTTCCAAGAAGGTGACTGCCCTGGAGAGAAGGTTGCTTGCAAGGAGCTTGAAGAGGAGTTGTCAATCCACAAGCGAGAGGTAGTGGAACAACACGAGAAAGGCTTTCTCAAGGCCGACAGGTCAATTTCTTCATTAAATACCTTGACTTGGGTCTCTTTGACCCTTTCAAGGATGTGAAAGGCAGTCTCCTGCTTGATAAAGAGGAGATTGCTTCTGTCGAGGAGGGTGCTGGTGAAAAGAATGATGATGGGCCAATGTCTAGGCTGCCATCTATCTTTGTATTTTTGTATTGTTAACTTTGGGTCATGGAGGCAATGTAAAGCTTTAACAGTTATTTTAATGCAAATGTTCTTCTTTTCATCGCCTTCAATCTCATGTGTTTATTTTGGTATACTACTATCTTCTATTTATAAGTTTCTTGTGATGATCAAGGTAGGCCGCTTGAATGGCGTGTCAAGGGTGGATCTTGGATTTATATGTTTCTGTAAACTTGAACTCCTGTAAGAATAATTTTAGAAATAGTAAAATGTGTCAAGGGTAGATCTTGTGTACCTTGAGTTCCCGCATGGGAAAACTGAGCAAAGAGGAGGCTCACTAAGGGTAGACCTTGGTTGTCAAGCCTTGGACCAGGGGAGTCGCCATCTTGGGTTTTGTCGAGGCTTACCAAGGGTGGACCTTGGGTTTGACTAGCCTTTAGAGAGCGTGGTTCACCAAGGGTTGACCTTGGGTTTTGCAAACCATTGGAGATCGACCAGTGACGCGTCTATCCTGGATTTTACTGAGACTCACCAAGAGTGTACCTTGGGTGCTACCTATGACACCCTGAAATTTTGATAACTGAAATTAGATCTTTGATTCATTTGCTGTGTTATTTGATTGTTTGATAAGTTTGGATTAGTTGAATGATTGTGTAGATTAACCTTATGCATGTTACCCTGATGCAATTGCTTGGTATGTATGTTAATTTGCATGAAGTTTGTTTGATTTATAGTTGTGGTGAGAGTGATAGTTTGGCTCATAACCTACTTCGGTAAAAATACCATCCCGGATTCTTTGACTATTAGATCACCTTCAAATTTTGATAGTAGCTTCCCAACTCATCTCTGCATCTTCTAACCGTTGTGATCTTCAAACTAATTAGGCGCACTGAGCGTAGTTCCCAGATATTTCCTAGCAGAGAGGAAATTGCACTGAGCGAGCCTGGGCGTGCTAAGCAAGACCTGCAGGAACGCTGAGTGAGCCAGGGCACACTAAGCAAGCCTGTCGGATTATACATATGCACCAGTAGTGCATTCAAAGGATCTTTACATTCGGACAAGCACGCGTATTCAAAGGATCTTGAAGCAACACTGCTAGGCTGTAATAAGGAGGACTCCTAGTTAGGTAAGGGAAGTTTATTATTTGGTTATAATTTTGGTACCATAGTTGGGGGCCAGGGAGTCCAACTATGAAGATATCTGTCTGTCCCTACTGTGTGCTGGTTTTTCAAGAAAAACTATATTTTTAACTAATGGGATGCAATGTATTTTTGATTGATGTGTGTTTGTTTCTGTGTGTACTCATTTTCAAGATAAACGATGTTTTTACTAATGGGATACGATAATTATATTATTGATGTTATAGATAATATTGAAATTGAGATACCATAGGAGAGGTTAATGATGTTGAATGTGATTGGTGATGTTTTAATGAAACAATGTTGATTTGGTTGATAATGTTAAAACGGGATGTTATTGATGTTTATGATGATGGTAATGTTAAAACGGGATGTTATTGATGTTTTATGATGATGATAATGTTGAGATAAAATGATGTTGATCTTGTTGATGACGTGATGTGGATGTTGCTAATGACATTGTCGATATTGATAATAACATTGATGAAAGATAATGTTGATGTGGATACACATGGATACTCATGGGGGGTGCATGACAGGTTACCCTTGCGAGGAAGGATTTATTCCTAGGTAGGTCATGCATTGATGGTGCCTATGGTTGTATGATGTGTATGTCCACGTGGGATGCAGTTGTAACGCCTCAACTTACAATTTGTTTTTATTGATTTTTAAATGAAAGTTTTTTCGATTTGCTTAAAAATACCAAACCACAAATTTCCATTACTGAGTAATATTTATGATTCTGAAGTAACATATAATAAGAGTACAAAAGATTTTTCCTCACTGATTGATATTTATAAATCTGATGTACAATAAAATACAGACTGGTATCAATTCTATTACATAGTACAAACAACTAAAACACTCCATAACAAAGAAATACATCTTCAACCATAACCTCTTCAAAATATTACATCTTCAGACAAAATTCTCTTCTTGTAGATAACTAATAGTCTCTCTTTGCTATTCATCTGCTCGCCCGAATAAAATCAAGGTCATAGCAGGTGTCAACCACAGACACAGAGTACAGGGTAAGTTTATGATAAATATAATTTAAGCAACAAAATATATTCAATATGCAGATGTTCATAATAACGTCCTCAAAGATGTATGATTCTCTTAGACTCTTATCATGATGCATGATTCTCTTAAACTCTTTCAATATTTGGTACCAATTGTCAAGATAGCCCCATCCCTGTGGCACAGAACTTATCCGACCAGTCAGGGTCTCTCGGTGTTGCATAGGTTCTCACCCACACTTCATGTGATCATCATGGGTGGTGTGATTCCCCACCGCAAGAGTCACCCCTAGCTCAGACACCTTTTGTCTGAACGCACGGACTCAGTTCCTGTAACTATCTGACACACCTCCTCTCTGAGGCAACTGTTTATACACACCTCCACTTTGAGGCAACTCTTATTAGACACATCAACATGTAGTATCAATTGTTGAGATAGTCCCATCTCAGTGGTCCAGAACTTATCTGACCAGTCAGGGTACCCCAGTGTTTCCTAGGTTCTCACTCACACTTCATGTGATACGATTCTGTATTGCAAGAGTCACCCCCTAGCTCAGACTTCTCTTATCTGAACGCATGGACTCAATTCTTGTAACTATCTGACACATCTCCTCTCTGATGCAACTCTTATGATACACATGAGATGGTTTCACTTATGCATGACTCATTCATTTTATCAACTTATATGTATTTTCCACATCAATCTCCAATCATTGTCTCACATAATTTACTCAGAGATTCAATATAAATCAAGTACAGAACTCAGCTTGTTACTTATGTACAGAAACTCAACATATCATTCATATATAGAGATTCATAGAAACACTCAATAACACATGGAATTTAAAGAAATTCATAGAAACACTCAGCAACACATGAACTTCAAACACCTATTCAAACACAAACAATACTTAAACTATCTTTATCATAAAGCTTCCCTATACATACCTTATAACCTCTTATGAAGTTTGTCTATCTCTTCCTAATGGTACTAGCTTCTACACGTGATCTTCAAGGGAAAGTGGAGTCTCTTTATGCTTTGGAAAGGAAAGGATGAAAATGAAATGAAAGAGATGGGAGAGAGATTCACGTGAAGGTGTAGTAGGATGAAGTCATAAGAATGACTTCCACTTATGGCCTCCCTCCCCCCTTTATATAGAGTTTAGAAAATAATAGAATATTTACAAAAATCTCCTAAGTCATGATGCTCTCATTACAAGTGTCCCTACACTTGTCATGACCTTTACAAGTGTCCCACCACTTGTCATGGTCTTGAAGCTTCTTCCTTCTTTCTTCCAAGTGTCCCTCCACTTGGCAAATTATGAAGCTTCTCCATGGTTCTCAATCTTTCATGTGACCATCCAATAAATAGGAGAAGATTTTTCTTTTCTTCATGCCATCTTGTACACATGTCCTTCAAGGCATGACACCTTTCTTCCAAATGTCATCTTCCTTGGCATGTTCATGAAGTTTCTCTCTTCTTCTAGCTTATTCACCTAGACAACAAAGAAGGAGGAGAAAATTTACTTTCTTTCATGCTACTTTGTATAAATAATTCCCAAAGCATGATGGCTTCTTATCCCTTAATCAATGGTGGCTTACAAGTGACTAGATGTTTCTTAAGTCTTCATGATTGTATCTTATCATTTTAATTTATGAAGCTAAAGATATTTTTCTATTTATCATGTTTTCATTTTCTTAAAGAGAAGAAAATTATGTGGTTTTCCTTGTATCCACATGTCACCTTTTATGAAGAAGAAGAATTCAATTTAAAGATAGCTTCACACATGACATTCATTGGAAGGAAGTAAAATTCAATTTGAATTCATCTTCACACATGGCCTTTTATAGGAAGAAGTAAAGTTCAATTTGAACTCTTCTACCTAAAGGATAATATTAAATAATAGAACTCTAGAGTTTTCCAGAAACTGACTTCAATTACAGTATAAATTGCTCACAAGTAGTCTATGCAGAGTGTCACACAGACTTTACATACAAGATTGCTCTTACCTTAATTCTGATTGGTCCATACTACTTTTGACCATCAAAATTACTAAATCATTTTATTAAATAAGTCTATATATACTACAATTAAGAGAAAATTCCATAAATTTTATTTATCATTTTCCCATATTTTTCTGATGATTGAAGTCTTCTGAATAAAGTTTCAAAGTTATTACCTTATAAAATTCATAGAAATTCTATTCTAGGGTTTTCTGTCAAAAAGTATTTTGATAATCTACCATCTAAGAGTATTCTGTAATTTCATCAAGTTTTCACAAAATCTCTAAGGGTGTCTCAGACAGTTTTAGTCTCAAGGGTATTATGGTAATTTCTAAAGTATCCAAGGGTATTTATGTAATTTTTACCTTAAGGGCATTTCTGTAATTTCTGCTTCAAGGGAAGGGTAGTATGGTCATTTCTTTTAAACTATTTTTTGTAATATCTCTAATTAATATTTCGCTCAAATATTTTAAATATAGATCAATCATGTCTCACATAACTCAACACTCATATCAAATAGTTGTGCAAGAAACATTTTGACCATACATTTGCAGTTATTGAAATTTTAGGGTGTTACAGCAGTGACCGGCTGGTTACCCTTGCAAGGAAGGATTCGTTCCTAGCCACGGTTAGTGCATCAGTGAGTCCATATTGGTGTGTTATGTATGTACATGGGGGGTGCATGATGGGTTACCCTTGCGAGGAAGGATTTGTTCCTAGCCGGGTCATGCATTGATGATGCTCATGTTTCATACTTCATATTTCATTTATGGAAATAGAATGAAGTCATTCACATACATGTGGATTTCTATGGGTTAAAAACACAGGTACTAAGGGGCCGTCAGGTTAGGAATTCCCATGCGCCACTGGTTGATCACCGTGGGGCGAATGGCCTGTGCACGACAGGGCGACCCTGATAGGCGATGAATCATTTTCCTATGACAGGCTATTTCCCTGGATATGGTACCACATTGCATGGTTATAGTGCAATCAGGTGCATGCATCATTCTGATTATTATTGTTTGAGTTGTGAAATGAACTAAATGATTGGTTGTCGGGTATGTATTGGACTGATTGATTTTTGGTAATGATTGTGGTTGTTAATGTTGTTTTCTTTCCAATTGTTGTTATCTGATGCTTGTTGGTTTTATATAATAAACTCACCCTTGCTTTTGTTGTATCGTGTGATTGGTACCTATGATGATCACAAACCTTCGTTCGTGTGAGCAGATGAGCAGTATTAGGTGACTCTAGAGAGATCTTCTTTTTGTTGGAGCTGTCAAGCCAACGTGATGACGTTGGAATTCTTTTTAGAAAGATTTGTGTTTTGTTAATCAACTTTTTCATAGTTAGTCCCTTAATTCTTTTTGTGGACATGTATATTTTGAGTTGTAAATACATATAAAACTAAATTAAGTTCTAAACATGTGAATGATGAGTACTAATTTAGTATATGTATACATATGTATTCAATTATTGTAATTGTATCATGTGTATGATGATTGTATTATTGAGAAAAACTTACTACCATTTTCATAATCAAATTAATGGAGTTTTCATTAAAATTTGAAATTTGCACAAGTAAGAGTTAGTAATATCGTAGCGACGAGGTGGGTCGTTACACTACCGAAGGCTGGCCCTAGATTTTATGGACATTTGGAAATTACCAAGAGATAGTCCTGGATTTTGTTGGAGGTCCACTAAGGGTGCTATCGAGGGCTGACCTTGGATTTTAAGAGCCTTGGAAACTACCAGGAGATGGTCAAGGATTTTGCTGGAGGTCCACCGAGGGTGCTACTAAGGGTTGGTCTTGGATTTTAAGAACCTTTGGAAATTACCAAGAACTGGTCCTAGATTTTGTTGGAGGTTTACCGAGGGTGCTATCGAGGGCTGGCCCTAGATTTTAAGAACCTTTGGAAATTACCAAAAGTTGGTCCTAGATTTTGTTGGAGGTCCACCGAGGGTGCTACTAAGGGCTGACCCTAGATTTTAAGAACCTTTGGAAATTACTAGAAGTTTGTCCTGGATTTTGTTGGAGGTCCACCGAGGGTGCTACCTAGGGCTGGCCCTGGATTTTCAGATCCATTTAAGGTTACCACGATGCGCATGTCTTGGATTTTGGTGAGGTTCACCAAGGGTGGACCTTGGATTTTAAGAACCATTGGGAGCAGTCAGGCGCTGGTCCTGAGTTTTATCGTGTTCCTACAAGTTTGACACAAGTATATGAAATTCAAAGAGATATATGTTTTATTAATATGCCATTCGAGTACATATTCTCCTTTTTATTCTTCGGATAGGTGATTGAGCATTTTTAGTGTAATACTTTTCTATTCTTCTTAACTTATTTGACTTCTCTTGGACTTTTATTTTCTCATTCTAATTTAGTTTTTTTCTTAGGCAAACAAGTGGGCTTAATTGCTAATTGTTGCTTATTTTTGGATTTTATGCTCACTTGACTTATCTTCCTTGTGCAGAACCTAGAGAGCTCTACAGAACTCCAAATGGCACATATGAGTAGTCCCTAGAAGGAAAATATCTACAATTTTGTCAAAGATAAGCCAAGGTCAATCCTGTCATTTTGAGGGTCATTTTAGGCTTGGAAGTCAAAACCTCTGCACCTGAATTTTAGGCAGCGAGTTGCATTTTATTGGTGTAATTAGCATAATTAATTAGATTATATGGGCCAAATCATGGCCCATCCTTTCCTACTGACTCATTCACTATATGCTAGTGCAATTAGTTAGAAAAAAAATATATTACATTTTAGCAAAAACAAAATTTGTATTTTCTTTTAGAAGTTTTCAGAATTAAAACATTTTATCTCATTGTTCTTCATTTTCTTCTTTATTTTCATTTTGTTCTTCCATTTTTTTGCACTAATTTCGAGGGCTTCCATTGATGATAATCATGGAAGGCTAAACAATCAATCATTTCAAGGATCCAGTCCAAGCAAGGAGAATTCAAATTTTGGTTTGTATTTCAATCTCTGTGTGTATGTTCGCTTTCTTCTTCAATCCTCTATTCAGTTTTCATGATTATGAATGTATTTAGGATTGAAAATGGATTAGGTTATGGATTAGGTTATGGATTCATTTTCCAATATCATAGATTATTTGGATGATATTTCAATTAGGTTTGTGGTTTCAATTAATTTAGGAGTTAATTCGATTGAACCGCTTCTAATGAAATTGAATGAACTTTCATAACAAGTTCATTATCTGAGAACTATGATAATCGCATTTCTTGGTTAGGTGAATTAGATTGATGTTCTTTAATCTGTTTTATAATACCTCTTATCAATTCTGTTAGTTTATACATTTTTTTGCAATTTTTATCCATCGCATACAAACTGTTAAATAAAAATCCCCTTATTGTTTATTAGCAAATTGAAGTTGGAACCAAATTGATCGTGTCTCTGAGTCGACCTAGGTTAATCCTGTGCTCCAGAATTAGCGCTGTTTATTTGTTTTGAAGCGATACGACATCGGTAATCAAAACTAGCGTCGCTGCAGGGGACACGGTTCATTGTGTGCTAACTTTAATTCACTTATAATTAGAAAGACAAAAAATATTTGCATTCATTCACTGCATATTGACATTCTGTTGCACAATTGCACTTTGTTACATATGTGCATTGTTGTTGTTATTCGTTATGAAGTGTGGATAAAGTAGTGCTGCAAAAACATAAAAAAATAGAGAAAAAATAGAGTAGTAGTAGAGAGAGGAGTAGTGTAGTGCAGTGTAGTTGTGTTGTATGTTGTGTAATTTTTTGTCCAGAAATTTTCGGTCCTGTAGATTTTGGCTTTGAAACATGGCGTCCGAAGTTTATCCCCCATTCTAAGTAGGAGTTTTAGCATAAGGTCATTCTGGTCATTTCACAACAAACTATCTCGGAATGGGCCAGTTTTCCATTTAGGCAACTTTTGAATTTATTTTGTGTTTTCATCATTTTTAAAAATCATCAAAAAAATTCAAAAATCAAGCATCACTTTTAAACATTTACTGTGGTGTTTTTAAATTTTTGAAAAATTGTTTGGGTCAGTTTTCCATTTTCTGTTTCATTTCAGTAGATATTGTGAATAGTGTCCTGGTAGAGTAGTTGTCTGTTATTTTTGTGATTTTGTCCCTTATGAGTTGAACTGTGCATAACTAGGTCGCCTGGCAAGAAGGTTTGTGCTTGAAGCTTCTTCTCTAATTTTGGTCATGTCTTTGACTTCCTCTTTCCTTTCTAGTTCGACCCTCATGTTCTCTTCGTTTTGTTGTTCTTGAAACAACAACCTCGTTGTCGATGGTTACCCGACTTCAACGAGAATCATGGCATCTGTGTGAGTCGAAAAGAGGTTTCATGTGTAGTTGCATGAGGTGAACAATGATAAGCCCATACTACACTGGGGAGTTCTTCCTTCTAGAGACCTTTAGACTTGTCAACTCTAGTGCAAAGCGCTCGGAAGATGAATTTATTTGCTACCTCCACCTGACCATTGGTCTGGGGGTGTTCGACAGAAGTGACAAGGTGCTTGACACCTAGCCTTATGAGAAAATCTTCATAGGTCTGTGATTTGAATTGCGTGCCATTTTTAGTGACAATGGAAAAGGGTAGACCGTACATGCATACAAGATGTTTCCAAGTGAAGTTTTCTACCTCAGTGGTAGTTATCTCACGTAAGGGTTTTGCTTTTATCCACTTAGTGAAGTAATCGATGGCAACTAATAGGAATTTGATCTCTCCTTGGGTTTTTGGTAGAGGCCCTAGGATGTCTAATCCCCACATGGCGAAGGGTCTAAGGGAAGTCAAAGTGTGGAGATTGTCAGGGGGACTCTGTCGGACATCCACAAATCCGGACACTTTTTACACCTTGGAGTGAAATCAAAGGCCTCATCCCTAGGTGTCGGCCAATAGTACCTTGCTCCTACAATCTCGATGGCGAGGGAACATCTTCCTGTATGGATACCACAGATCCCTTCGTGAACTTCTCTCAGGACGTAGTTTACTTGTTGGCTGTCTAGGCATTTGAGTAGAGGTGTTGTCAACCCTCTTTTGAATAATTCGCCATCGAGGATGAAGTAATACCTGGCCTTCCTTTTTAGACGCCGTGCCTCATTTTCATCTATTGGTAGTACCCTTTTGATGAGAAATTTTTTGTAAGGGGTCATCCAACTGGGTTCCTCCTCTTCACCTGCCATTACCTTTTGGGTGTCTATGGTGGGAGCTTGGAGTGTTTCCTAGATGATAGTTTCAAGGTGTCCGGTCTTCTTGGTGCTAGACAGCATGGAGAGTAGGTTTACCTTGGCGTTGCTCTCCCTTGGTATGTGATACATTTCGAAGCACTGAAAACTGTCGATGAGTGTTTTGGCAATGTGATAATATTGGAGGAGTATGGCTTCTTTAGTTTGGTACTTATTGGCTACCTGTCCCTAAACAAGTTGTGAGTCAGAATAGCATCTCAGCCGCTTAGCTCCGACTTCTTTTGTGAGTTTGAGACCTACTATGAATGCCTCGTACATGGCTTGGTTATTGGAAGCTCTGAAATTCAGCTTAAGTGCTTGTTCCAGGGTAATGTTACCAGACCCTTCAAGGATGATGCATGATTCACTTCCCTGCACATTGGACGCTCCTTCCACGTAAAGGTTCCACCAGTTTGGGGTAGATTTGTCATTACCTATGAATTTTGTGAGGAAGTCTGCCATGAATTGTGTTTTCATGGGGTCGCGAGATTCATATTGGAGGTCAAATTCTGACAGTTCGATAGACCATGCCACCATTCTTCCTGCCAGTTCGGGCTTTCCAAGCACCTGTTAAATGGGATAGTTTGTTTTAACTATCACCTGGTGACTTTGAAAGTATGGCCAACGTTGTATGGCAGAAGTGACGAGTGCCAATACTATATTTTCTATCATTTGATAGCGTTTCTCGGCACCGTGCATAATGCGATTGATGAAGTAAATGGGAAGTTGATACTTCCTTTTTTATTGGAGCAGTGGTGCCCCTAGTCTAGGTCGGCTCAAGATGGACGGCGTTGCGATGGTTTCTTGAATTCTTCAAAAGCTTGCTCACAAGCCTCGTCCCAGATAAAGGGATCAGTCTTCTTGAGTTGCTTGTAGAAGGGCTTTGCTTTTTCGACGAGCTTCGAAAGGAATCTGGACAGGGCCGTTAGTCTGTAGTTCAATTTTTGAACTTCGGCGACGTTAGTTGGGTTGCGCATCTCTAGTATGGTTGCACACTTGTCAGGGTTGGCTTCAATTCTACGATGTGTAATCATGAAATTGAGGATTTACCGCCACCTACCCCGAATGTACACTTTTTTGGGTTGAGACGCATATCATACTTCTATATCTCTTCAAAAACTTGTTCTTAGACCGTCACATGTTGTGCTACACTCTAAGGTTTAACCACAATGTCATCAACATATGCCTCGACATTACGTTCGATATGTTTTTTGAAGAATCGATTCATTAGTCACTGGTATGTGGCGCCTGTATTTTTGAGGTCAAAGGGCATGACCCTATAACAATAGTTGGCATTTTCACTGATGAATGTTGTTTTCTCCTCGTCTGGGCGTGCATCCTGATCTGGTTGTACCCGAAATATGCATCCATGAAACATAATATTTGGAATCCTGATGCACTATCAACCAGCCTGTCAATGTTGGGCAATGGGTATGCGTCTTTGGGACATACCTTGTTGAGGTCGGTGAAGTCAATGCACATGCGCCACTTGTCGTTGGCCTTTTTGACCACCATGACATTGACGAGCCATGTGGAGTACCTGACTTCCCTGATAAAGTTGGCCTGCAGTAACTTATCAACTTCTTCTCTGACCATCTTCCTCTTCATCTGTTTTATTGTTCTAGCTTGAGGGCATATTGCCAGCTTGTGGCATATAATACTGGGGTTATTGACTGGCATATCAGATGGTTGCCAGGCGAAAAAATCCGTATTTTTGTAGAGGACGTCGACTATGTGTTTGTGCTCATGACTAGTGAGGTCTTTGCTGAGCTATGTGCATTGCCTGGGCTTGGGTATAAGCTACAACTTGAAGGGTTCTTCAATGGGCTTCGGTCCTCTGTTGATGGTGTCGTTGCGCTGATCCACGTCAAATGTGTCATCCTGGTGATTTGCGTAGACAGCTAGGGTGTGAAGGGTAGACCCTTTGTCCACACTCATGAATTGGTTGGTACCCTCTGATATGGGGTGGTATCTGCCAGGCTCCCTGATGGGAGGGTATGGTGACACTTTGAGACTTTTTGCATAGTACTGTCGGGCTTGCTTTTGGTCTTCCTTGACAGTGACTATTTCTCCTGTCAAAGTAGGGAAGTTCATCTTCAGGTGAGGTGTGGATACGATAGCTCTGAGCTCGTTCAATATTTTCATGAAAATTAAAGAAAACTAAGAAGTATCGACATTGATGATTAGATACCTGATAGTGAAACTCCTCGAGTGTAGGCCTTGACCAAAAGTGGTCATGAGATCCATGTAACCTTTGATTTCTACCCTTTTCCTTGCGAAGCCGAGGATGGGTCTAGTACGGTGAGGGTGAACCGTGTTTGGTGAAACTTCATGTAACACCTCCTTTTGCTCTCTCGTGCTTGATTGATTTTAGATGAAATTCCGTGTCCACTTTGTATTAGAATTATCTTAGTTATAAATTTCATGAAAATTCTTTTTCTTCTTGCTTTGATTTTACAATTTAGTCATAACATAAACGAATTCTCTCTCACGATTTATTTATAATAAGAATACTGTCCATAATACAGTCCCAAATATACGTCCAAAATAATATACAGACTGTCTAAATTTTAATACAAAATACATATCCACAAAGTAAACACAAAACACAAAATACAATTCATCAAGCTTCCTCATCACACCTTCTTCAATATCACCCACAGCTTATGCTTCACTGTTTCCCTGCTCGCCCAAATGAATTGGGGTCATCACAG